>FTLJ01000184.1:0-120451 GCA_900155495.1 Porogramme epimiltina
AAGACCTCCGGGATTTCATAGTAGCTTACCAGGAACTAGAATGGCCTCCCAGCACCGCGCAGCATAAAAGGACGTCGTCCACCTCCAACCCATCCCCAACCCATCCCGAGTCGCATTCCATCATACATACATACTCTAACGAACCTCGAACTCCGGGACTTAAACTCAACTTCAAACTGAGGTGCTTGCTATTCACGGATCTATGGTCTGCTTCTTCTAACAGTCGGATGTTCAAGCATACGCCACCGGAGCTAGGGTGCCTCATATAGCTTCGACGGTCATCGCTCACCAGCTGATGCTCCTCGCCAGACGCATACTACGATGGAGAACACAACCCACACCCCGGCCTTCGTCATCACCGATGTGCTCAGCGCATTATCAACCAATGTGAGCCACTAATGATTCATGAGACACTCATTGATGAGGGGCATTCCCTGTAGCTGCATTCGTTGATGCTCCAAGCTCAGGAGCTTTTATATCGAATCAATGAACTTCAAACTCTCATCGAGTCTCTGTCACCCGCGCAGTCGTCTAGCTCAGTGGCCACAGCCACTCCCAACTCTGTGCGTGCCAACACATCTATTTCTGACACGTAAAATCGACAAATTGTTCATCACCATAGTTCGCGGGCCATGATATTGGTGGATCCGACGGTGATCGCGCCCAAGGGTGAGTACATACTATCCCAAATTAGGATCGTGGCTCATGAGCTCATGACGCGGTTCACGTGGCCCGATGTCCACTCCTGTAGAACCGTAACGAGAGCCACACAGTGGGCCCCCTTCATCGAAGAGGGCCTTAATGCCTTCATCCGTAGCAACACGTAGGATGATCAGGTACGTCGGAATGTCTTTTCGAACTTTGCCCATCGTGCACAGTATGCTAACGGTGAATGTATAGATGTGAGATGGCGTTGGGTAACGCGTGTCTCATTTGTGGCCCGGGGGGAGGCTCCACAACGTGCATGAAAGAATGCCAAGTTACCGCAAATAAGGGTGTTCCATTCAGTTTCGGCCCGGGCACGATTGACAGATCACGTGTAAGCTGCGTCACTAGCGATAAGAATAGAACTTCGTCGCGGCGGCGTCCGCAGCGCGGCTGCGGAGCGCGAGCGAGAGTATGAGGCGCTTCGTGCGTTCTGCGGGTAAAAGTGGCGCGCACAGGCGCACGCGCGCCTGCGCACATCACGCACATGTCTTCATAGACGCGTCAGACGTCTGTCGAAGTGGAGCTCGACGCGCTCCGTGGCGAACTGCTTTGGTGGGAGGGGTCACAGCAGATGTCCTGGCAATCTTCCAAGTCGAGTTGGAGGGTGCAGCCCAGCACTGTTCAGTGCAAGACGAGTTAGACACAGGGCGAGCCCGCAACTGCTCAGCAGGTCTATAGGCTTAGAAACATAGAATGCTGGTCGTGTGTTGGGTGTCGCAGAACAGAAGTCAATGAGGACGTCCGAGTCGTAGTAGTTAGGAAGATGGCGTCTGTGGTACAGGCGATCCAGCCGCGGCCAGACTTACTCTAGAACTCCAGCTCAACCAATGAGCGGACAGAACGGTGGGTTGGATTACTTAAGCGGAAGAGCGAGAACCTCATTCCAAGGGGAGCCTAAAGCGGAAGGCAGCTTTTCCACCAATAGGATCACACCATCAATTAAATGGCGGTACGAAAAGACTAAGCAAATCTTATGTAATATACGCTTCCTCCGTTGTAAATCCGATTCACTGCGTAGAATCGGAATTATTCAGTACATCGCGCATGTTGTTCCGTGGAAGAGGAATCTGAGTGGACGATAGAGTAGGGGCGGGTCACAGGTGACATGGGTGTGAGTGAGCATAAGCACAATGAGGCAAACGCAGGGTACGGCCCGCCGGGTGGACGAAGGTAATTGAGGTATCCGACTCGGAGACTGGAGTCAGGGATGTGTGACTGAGGAGTATATTCAGTCATGATCATTTATCACTTCGTTCTACTGCTTGCCAAACTTTTCCCTCCGATCTGCGGGCGGGGAGTGATGACATCTCTCGTTCAGCGACTCAAGTTAACAACTGTGCTAGTACGCCCCTCCGAATGGCCATGGGCCGCAGGCTATGACTCAGACCCGTGACCCGTGACCCCCTTTCAGCACTTACAACAATTG
The DNA here is from genome assembly GCA_900155495.1 of Porogramme epimiltina. Lineage (NCBI taxonomy): Eukaryota > Fungi > Basidiomycota > Agaricomycetes > Polyporales > Polyporaceae > Porogramme > Porogramme epimiltina. Next base: position 2,135 of record FTLJ01000184.1, read on the forward strand.
CAACGGCCCTCTGGGCAGACCTGGGCTACAAGCATACAGTGATCGTCGGCATACTTACACGCGTGACCACATCTTATTGACACAAGAGAACACAGGGAAGATTTCAATTAGTTTGGTATCAAATCGAGTCCTATTCATCACACATTCAAGAGTCACGTCACGGATTGTCACAAATGTCACCACCCCCCAATTTTCGACGACAATACCTGGTTCTACTTCGTAGCCCAGGGATAGCCTGCTAACTCCTCGGTACGTGCGGTTGAATTATATAGCAACGGCCCTCCGGGCAGACCTGGGCTACAAAGTGGTCACAAGGATGATATACCGACAGAGTACCCTATGGTAGTAATTCAACTGCCCCGCTACCCAACTCCTCGAGCCAGTCCTCGAGCACAAAGCCGAGCTTATCTGCGGCCTGCCACATCCGAATTCCCCAGATTGAGCTCTCGGAGATTGAGCGGTAGATTGTTGAGCATGCGCCCTATGAAGAACTCGAGAGAACGGCGCTTACACGGGACACAAACGAGATTAAGGTAACATGCCTGAGTCATCAGTAGCCCTTTGTAATGTGTGATGTGACCAACGAGACGTCACAGAAGGGTGTCACAACTCTGCAAACGTGACCCACCCCGAATTTTTCCCTACAAGACCTGTCCTACTTCGTAGCCCAGGTGTTGGTGAGGAAATCAGGGAGGTTGGCCCAGGCGAGGGAAGCAGCGTGTGTCAAATTTCCTCTGTGCCGTGGGATGGAAAGGATGGGCGACGTTGGGGATGGCATTGGACCTAGGTTCCGTACTTTCCATCACGCTGCCGCCGCCCTGTTCGCCGGGCCCCGGCCCCACATTGTAGTTGTCGAAACTGCACCAGTACAGACTTCGTCTCACGGTCGCGCCAAGTTCGAGACTCCGATATGTACTATGTCTCTCATGATAGGGCCGGAGCTTGTTCAAATCTAGTACGCGGTATACAAGACGCGGTAAGGATGCTTCCCTGCTCTCTGCATGTGGACGGGAAGACGGTGCGCCAACGCTCCGGCGACCGCTCAAGAACATCTTCACAATCCACGCACAGCTCTCGTCTATGGTCGCGAACGAATGCGCCCATCGGTAGGTGTTTGCGTTTCCTTCCGCGACTCCGGCGTTGCACCTCACGCGTATGCAGGCCCTGCTGTACGAGGCATTGGGCAAAGAGGGTATCTTTACGCGCATGATGGGAAAGATGTTCAAGCTGAGCAATACCGTGAATAAGTGCATGCTAGCGACTCAGAGGGTGCGTCATGTTTTCTGTGATGGTGGTGTGCGGAGGACTCGGAGGTTCGTCGTGCTGCGCAGGAGGTGGGCTCACTATCCGCGTCGTGGCTGACCCCGACGTCGTAGTCCGTTGCGCGTGTCATAGGGGAGCTGTCGCCCTAGGATACCAGTAGTCGAAGCAGCGAAGAGGCGACAACGGTACATACCCCTCTCCCTCCTCCATCCAAACAGCGTATATGCTCCCATCCATCCCCGTTCGGTCGCCTATCCTCTGCAAGAGACTAGCTCACATCATTGTACCCTCAGTTCTACCCACCTCCGCCCCCACACACACCTTCCTACGTCACCTTTGCCTTGCCCGGGCCGTCCTCGCCTTCCAATTTGCTGTTGCCCTCTCAGGTGCATGAGTATCCTGTCTCGTCACTTGGACCGCGCGGGGGAAGAAGTACGTGGTGGACTGAGTGATCGTGGTAGAGGCCGCAGGGTAAGGCCCCGTTTGGCAACGGGATGGGATTGGGGTGGGACAGGGTTAGCCCGCCAAAAAAACACGAGACGCCGGTAGCGAGAGACAGACCGTGGATAAGGGCCCCGGCCCTCAACCCACGGCATATGCCGAGCCCCAACTGTGTGGGGTGGGCTAGGTTGGGGACGTGACTCACTGTGTCACCCGGCGTGCAATTCTCCTCCTGCGCGCTCTCTACCCCCACCCACGCTCGCTTCTTTCATTCTCTCGTAATGGCTCCTCGCGCAGTCTACTCGCCGGCTGACGATCGGGTCCTTGTCACAACACTCATGGACCAAGCACAGCAGGGCAACCAGTCCGAGAATGGTTTCAAGGCTGCCGCGTACGTGGCAGCTGCAACTGCCCTAGAGGGCAGTGAGTTGGTGTCGGGTGGGAAAGAGAAGTCCTCCCAGAGCTGCCGAGACCGCTTCATTTCAGTGCGTCTATCATACATCAATTTGACCAGTGATTTTGACGTTTGCGAAGCTCAAGAAGGACTACTCCATTGTGAACACCCTTCGAGGGCTGTCGGGTTTTGGCTGGGATGCTGAGCAGCATCTGGTGATAGCACCAGATGATGTCTGGGAGAAATACCTCCAGGTGTGTATTTTGGTAACCGTATTTTGGTTCACACTGATGTTTATGTGCGATAGGCTCACCCCAAGGCTGGGAAGTGGCGGAAAGTCGCATTTCCTCTTTTTGACGACATGGCCGCACTTGTGGACGGCACAGCTGCAACGGGGGCTGGTGCCTTTCACCCTGGACAAGCCGTGCCCGCTGCCGCCCCCAACGCCGCCGCCGCCGCCGCCCCCAACGCCACCGCCACACCCGGCACCCCAGCTGCACATGCTGCTGATTCCAGTGACAGCAGTGACGAGGATGACGTGCTGCCTCCGGTGTGTACCTCAGGCTCCTTTTCCCGCTTACTGTGTCTTATTCATTATCTTTTGAAGGCAACGCCAACTCCTGCTCACCCGGCTGCTGTGGTCACTGCTGCAGCCACTGGTGGTGCGGCGTCAGTCAAGCGTGACCGCAAGCGCAATGGACGAGTCACAGCAGCTGATGCTACCTTGGACCTCGCACAGGCCCTCGACGGCATCAGGGATGCCCTTTCCCAGCAGGAGGCCAACCACGATGGAGTGCCACCTTCTCCAAAGCGCCGCAAGACTGCCATCCAGACCCTCGCCTCCGACGAGGGGGTAGATCTCACCCCTCGCCGGAAGGTGAAGCTTATCACTCGTTTCCGTAAGGAGACTGCCATAGCCGACACGTACATGGCCCTCATTGGGGACGACATTCTCCGCAGTGGCTATCTGCGCGAGGAACTCGAGTCCGCGGAGTAGGTTACTATCTCTGTGTATGTGTCTTCCGCCGTTGGGTGCTGCCCTCCTTCAAATCATTCTGCATTCTATAATCTCGTCTAATGTATTCAGTTGTATATACCCCCTACATTGTCCTCTACTAACGGAGCATCTCACACTCGTTATTTGTCGCATGCGCTGCAGTTCCTAACAATGATACATTCACGATTATCATTACATGATCGCAAGGGGTGCAGGGATGTCCGCAAGTGTGGTGTAGAAACTTTGCTCAATCTCCTCTAGACACTGTGTGAAAGTCTGGCAGAGGGGGCACGAGAACGCGGGGCGGTGAGAGTCTAGAAGTGGCTGGATGCACTTGTATTGGAACGCGTGGGAGCACGGCGCGATGAACAGCACTTGGTGGATCATGCTGTCAAGCGCGCCTGTGGAATGCAACAGAGGGAGTGGAAGAACGACGCCAAAAACATGTCGACGAAGATCCATAGGGAATAGATGTACATACACACACCCTCACGGTCATCCAGCTCCTTCCGCGCCCGCGCCAGCTCGTCCTCGAGGCACTCCACGTCCCGCCGCAGCCGGTCGGCCTCGAGCTGGAGCGAGAAGTGCGCGTTTGTCTGCGACTCGCCGAGCTTCTTGTTGTCTGCCTCAAGCGTCTGGAGCGCCGTCTGCACGACCGCGAGGTCCGACTCGCGCTGAGTGAGCAGCGACTGAGCACGCACAAGGACATTAGCACGGACTGTAGCGCAGACAGTTTCCTTCGAGCGAGCGGCGCTCGCGTCGGAGCGCGTCCTCGTGCTCCTTCTCCGCCTTGTCCAGGACCGCTGCCACACCCGCGCGCAAGCCGCGTTCGTGCTGGAGCTCCTCGACGACCTTCTCGATGTGACATGTGGGGTATTCTTTGCGGGCGCGGGGTTCTTGCGCTTCAGGGTCGCGGGTTTTATACAGGTTGGTGAGCTCCTCAAGGTCGGCCTCCAACGACGCAACTTTCTGTGTAGAAGCATCAGCACCACCATTTGGGATGCACCATTCGGACGTACCTGCTTCAGAGCAGCGGCGAGTTGCTCAAGACGATCGCACTCACCCCCTCATCCTTCTTACTCTTGCACAGGACGACAGGTGAGATGGGCAAGCAGTGAGGGAGACAGCACAGGAGGCAAGTCAAAAGCGCCCAAACGTCGACGCAGCTGCGCCGACGTTTGGGCGCTTTTGACTTGCCTTCTGCGCGTCTCTCCTCCTGTTCATTATCTCTGTCCCCCGTCTTGCATCTCCACTGTCGACCCCTCCCTTTCCCTGTCAGCTTCAACCACTCGACTCATCTGGGCCTCCCGCGCCATCAACGCCCGCCCAACAAAAGAGCCTTGGAAGCATTTGCAAGCGCGGCGCAGCTTCACCCCACTGACGCGTCGCGCCACTGGGGCATTCGACGACGGACCATCCGAAGACAAGGCAGCGCCGCTAGAAGCCAGGGCACACAAGAAGGAGAAGGTCCTGGGGGACAAATGGGCGGCATGGGCGGGTGGGGCGACGGACGGCGGGCGGTGGACGGCGGGCGGTGGACGGCGGACGGCGGGCGGCGGGCGGCGGACGGGGGCGACGAACGGGGGCGACGGACGGCGGGCGGCGGGCGGCGGGCGGGGGCGACGGACGGGCGGTGCTCGCGGACGGCCTGGAGGAGGAGCTGCAGTGCGGGTGCTGCTCTGTCTTCGTCGTGCTGTACCAGCTCTTCTTTTACAAAAGGTGCGTGTAGCTCCATCCCCTCCCCAACATTCCCTCTCCCTTGGCATTACTGTATGTCTCTCTCTCTATCAGAACAGTCGTTCTCAGTCTAGTGAATGACTGCCCGACATTGGCCTTCTACGTCCCGGAGCTTGTCATCCGGGACAGCTATGATACTCGAGCTCGGAATTTGCTTCATAGCGTTTGGGCGGGTGCGTGGCAAGCTTCTTTGCGGCGCTACATGCGTGCTGACCTTGTTGCATCCTCGTTCATAGCAATTCTGGAAATTTCTTTGGACTATCATAGACTTGGTGATGATCGCATTCCGCGTCATCACCATCCTCTCCATCTTCTTCGCGGGATGCGGCAACACGAGCAAGGAGGAAGAGCTGCTCGACACGTCGCTCCTCATCGCCCGAAACGTGCTTCAATTTGGCCGTCTTGCGTCCGTCATGCGGCAGTACGTGCCCCCTTCCACCCCGTCTGATTGCACGCACCACACCTCGCACCTATCACCCCAGCTCCACCACCACGACGCGCATGCGTCCCCGCAGCCCCATCCGCGCCACGTATGCCCCATGCCGCCGCTGATGCACCGTCCGACAGGTCCGGGCAGTCCATCTTCACGCGCCCGAAGCCGATCGACCTCTCCGTCGCACGTCGGCACGGGTACACACTCAACATCGACATGAAGGACGACGAGGACATCGCGGCGGCGCTCGGGCGCGAGCTTATGCGCAGCGACGTCGTCTTCGACGCTGCGGATGAACGGCACGGGGGTCTGAATGTACATAGAAGGGTATGTTCGATAAGAGAATATATTTTTGAATGAAATGGCGATGTTGTGCTCGACGTGCTTAGACGCGTCAAGCAGCCTATATTCCAATGTACGCAACATAATCTCGCCACATCTCTTGCGCAATACGATCTCGCCTCGCGTCTGCCCGGATCTTTTCAGCCTGACTCACATAACCTCCAAGCTCCCCAATGTCATCCACGCCATCGTCATCGTCGTCATTAACCTCCACCTCCACTCCTTCAACTGTCTGAAAACGTCGCCCAAATCCGCCAGGAATGTTTCGGACTCGGCTTGCACCTTTGGGTGTCGATCGGATAAAGTTGAACAGTGCTGCATTGGCACATACGAGCTTGGCCTGTGTGACAGGATCATATTCGGGGGATCTTGTTACAAGAGGAAACTCTCGTTTCGAAACACCGAGAATCCGTTCGACGACGTTGCGAGCTGTGGCATGACGAAGGTTATACAGCTCCTTTGAGTTCTGTGGGCTGCATACTGATTGGATATAAGTCGCACGGCATGTAGATGTGTCTACTCACCGTTGGTTACCCAGGGCCCATTCCTTCAAATGATACCGCACCCCACGATATGGTACCATGAGAGCATCACAGGAAGGAAAACCAGCATCAGCAAGGTAGTACCGGCCCTCTGGAATCCGAAGGTCAGAGCGTCGTGCATCCTCCCATACTCGTCCATCTGCTGCGCTTCCCTCCCAGCCTGCAAGCACATATGTGAACCGCATGTCAAATGACGCGCAGACAAGGACGTTCTGTGCCAGAAATCCTAGAGGACTACTTTAGGTGAGATCTACATCGCAATGTGACAACACTCACCTTTCCGACAGCGATATCGGGCATGATCTCGTGCACTGAAGTGACCGGGAAACAAGGATCCATCGGTGGTTGCACGGACATCCTCAAAGTACGGATACAGTTTTGGATTGTTCTTGATCTCTGCAGGGACCTCGTCGGGAGGTGGCCGTACATGACGGTTGTAAAATCCAGATGAAACGAGGGCATCAAGCACTTCATGAAAGTTTCTATAGTAAAGTTCGTAAGAGATTTGATAAATAAGTATAAAAATAGCGAAATACCGGCTGATTGTCTCGGAGCTATGCTGCCATCTATTCTTTAGAGGGCGGATACTGACACAGGTGCGTGATTGGTTAAGGAATGTGGCCAGTTTCTCAGAGGCGGAGATGCCGCCTGGAGAACGAGCCCCCTGTAGGCCACCAAAGTGAACAAGCTCGAAAAGCAGCTTCCAAAAAGTACACTGTGAAAGCCCTATGACGTCATAGAAGGAGTCGGGATGGCCGGATAGGAGTTCTTTGAGATAGAGTTTGCCGGACAGAATGGAGACGTGCTGAGGCTGTCGAAAAATCGAAGGTCCAAGGATGCTGATAGCACCCACAGAGGCAACAATTGCCGCCAGGGCTCCTAGGATACGCCGGTTCCGGGACATCTTGCTTCGCCGTTTGTCAATGGCTGCACGGCTCGGTGTACGCATGCCTCGGGTTTGATAATATGGCACACAGGGAAGATTGAAGCACCCAGAGAGTGGGGCACAACCGCGTCAGCCCAATTCAGTGTGCCGGGTGTGACTATGTTACAGTATGTGACACAATGTGACTAGGGGGCGAGGCAGGCTAGGAACCAGGCTAGGAACGGTGCCACTGGGTTCGCCTCGACGGGTCACGGGATCCACTTGCCCAACCCACCCCAATCCCACCCCAATCCCAGCCCGTTGCCAAACGGGGCCTAAGTGGACTGGTTGTCGTAGAGTGGACATGATAGGTGAAAGATCAAGATGACATGGTGTTGCGTGATCTGTGTGCGATGTGCGTGAGACCATCACCTGACCAGAGCGATGCCTGCCTTTCTGTTGTATCACCCTAAGTTCGATGCTCGGATGGAGCGCTCTTGTCGATGAGCCTAGGCTGGTGGTGGCGACTTGAAGGAATTATTTGGGGCCGGCCCCCGGGTCATCAGGATCGGAACTTCCCGACGTATAGGGAGCATAGGCGAAGGAGACGAGTGCCCGATCACACTCTCCAGCCGCCCCTCTTGACTCCCCAGCACTGCTCGCACCGAAAGCTCATTCACCCACGCCTAATCTTTCTCACAATATGATCAAGAAGCCCCTTCCAACTGAGCTTGGGCTTCTGGCCATTGATCACATCGGCACGGACGCGGATAAGAATTACTGTGGCTTATGGGCGGCCACATATCTCCAAACACTCTGCATATGTACTCTGGTATGCAAGGACTGGATTCGTCGCAGCCGTTCATATCTGTTACGGTCGATTTACATTCAAGACAAGGCCGGTCTTGACGCTCTTCAAAGGACGTTCAGTGACAACCCATCCTTTCGATATCTCGTCTACGCTATCCATGTCACGCCTCCCGCTCCCGATGGCGATGATAGAGAACCGCCAGTTCTCCTTCACCGTGCCCTCCTGCTACTCAGAACGATGCCCTCGTGTACAGTCAAGCTCGGCGTATCCGTCAATGTTCCCCTCGACAACATCACTCGGCGGTGCCTGTCCTTGAGCTATCCGCACATTGTGCACCTTCACCTCGACAGCATAGATGCGCCTATCAATCGCGTGCATTATCTCATCAATGCCTTCCCCTCCCTCCGAACTCTGTCGTACTCCGCAGGGCGGGCGGATGAAGCGATGGAGTCTTGTTGCTCCAAGTATAGTATTGCTCACGGTCGTCGTAGATCTCCTCTCACGGTGCGCATACATGTCGCCATAGCTCACGCTATTTGAAACTGATTCGCCACGATCTAGGGAAGGGACATTTTCGCATATGGCAAACAGAAGGTACATATATCTGACGAAGGTCGCCCATATATCGCTCACAGCCTTCGTCACAACTTGGAGTACATCAAGTTACGGGAAGAAGATTGGGTCGAAGAAGGTGCGTCTGAGAAGGTACTGATTTCAACCATACCAGTAGTTCAACTATTTCCCTTAGACGGCGATATTCTTAATCTTTCAAAGTTTCCCCTCCTTCATTCTTTGGCTCTCCACCTTCCATACCGTGCCTTTCTTGTTTCTCTGGAAACTGTGGTCAAGCTCCTCACCCACAGGAAGCCTTGCCCACCGCTGCAAACCATCTCCCTCATATTCGACAGTGTGTTCTCTTTTATACCTCCGAATCATCGAGAGAATGTACAGCGGATGGCAGAGATCTCGGGAGCGGAGTGTCGCTCTCTCTACCACAAAATCGATGGTATCCTCGGTGATCAGCAACGTGATGAAGGGATCGCCACCTCCCTCACCCTCAAGGCCTCGCATGGCTTACCGAAACAAATCGCGGATGGACTCAATCGCCTCTTTCGAGCTGAGTTTCCTGAGCTCCATCGCATGGGGCGTTTGAGGATAGATTTCAGCGTATTGGGTAAGTAAACGAGAATGATTGTGCCCGCATTTGCGATCTGTTACTGAACGCCTTCATATATAGGAGATATAAATATCGACAACTACGTGTATGCTATCACGGTGTCCCCCAGTGGGCGATTCGTTGCTGGAATCCTGCGGTCATCGGGCGGGAAGTTAATCATCGTGTGGGACTCACGGACAAAAGTCATATTGTCCAAAATTAAGGCCGTGCGCGCACTAATATTCATACTATCACCACACGGACCGGAGAACTACATCTTGGTAGTGATGGAGGACTCTCTTGTAGTATGGGACTATTCCTCCAACGCGTGTGTGGCTCTTCTTGAAGGATCTTCGGACATCAACGGAGATGACCCATGGCTCTGGGAGGCTGACGTCAGCAAGAATCTCCTGTTGGTATGGGGACGTAATGGGGCTTTACTTGTCTGGGAGACTCAGAGTTACGCTCTAGTCTATGTCTACTGTCGCAACGCTCCGGTTGTATCAAAAGAAACACCATCCTTCGACGAAAACTTCGTGCACATATCACTCGATGAAAAGTGGCTCTTAGCGCACAACAATCTCGATCCCAGCCGCGAAGTCTCCGTGTGGGACACGATAACGTGGACCTTGCATGCTATTCTTCCCCGCCATAAAGACCACTACAGCCATTACCGAGTCACCGTCGCCTTTACTGAAGGGGAATCGTCGATTATCGCAGCTTGTCATTGTGGCGTCATTCACAAACACGACATTCATACAGGAAGACTCCTCCATAATACTCACCTCGTCGACTCCGCTGGAAACCTTGTCCACAGACTTGACAGGTTGATTACTCAGCTATCTCCCAATGGCCACCAGGTATGCTGGGCGGAGGCAGTCGCGAGCAATCAAATTGTAAACATGTCGGACGCGAGCACAGGACGCCTACGATGGTCGGTTGGTAGTCGATTACCTTATCTGGGGGTCATCGAGGGGATTTCTTTCTCACAAGACGGTCGCTACGTGGCGGTAAGGTACTCCGACAAGGTGTTGCGAGTGTGGAGGGCGTTGAATGGCGAGTGTGTCGCAAGGGAGAGTTTGGGAGTGGCTTTTGGGTTTTGTCAGTTTTCACGGAACGGAAAGGTGTTGATGGTGGGCGGGATCCAAGAACCGTTGGAAGCTTATCGCACCATAGAGTTGTGATAGAGACCCACGATACAGGCCACTTGATGTCTTTTTCCCCGGCAATATTTATCATACTCCTTTGATCAGGCTCGATGCTGACAGTACATTCAGGACTGTTTCAGTACCTTACCGTCGACGATACTACCGGTGGCCCGCGGCGGAGAACCCCAGCGCTTACACCGACCCTCTAAATCTGGAGCAAAACATACTGTACGAGGATCGAACCTGCGACAGGCTCATTTTCACACGTGCTAAACTAGCTGGGCCACTAGACCTTTGATGTGTCTAAACATTTATAAAATAGATGACTGCTCTTTTGGCTTCCATCGGTGTAATACAGCGCCTCTTCCACTTTTGAAATACATCGACGACTGACTACTAGCGAGCAGAGGATTGAGTGGGGCAGTGTAAGGGTCAGCCGAAAGCAAAAATACCTTAGAAAAGTTCTACATTGATAGCGCTGGCACCCTCAAACTTGCAAGCGACCATTGTAAGGCTACTGGTATCTCGCGTGAAGCATCCGGATGAATTGAGCTAGATGCCATCAGTGTCGTCTGACAATACGCTGCTGATGAGAAGAAAACGTACGTGATGCTGGATCTCAGTGGCCACATATTGGAAGAAAACCCCACGTTGCTTCACGTCGGGGTTCCTCGGCCCCCAGAGCGTGGCTAGGCCATTCGTGTGCAGCTTCACACGAGGAGTACGCGAGAGCTACATAATACTATTATGTGACCCAACGTCAGTATCCTATTTTAAATGAGACGTACGTGGTACCAGACAGTAATCCGCTTCTGGCTGATATGGCCGTTGTAATCACGACCCATAGAAAGCGGATCAACAGCGCATACAGGCTGATCGCCGGACGGTACTTTTCCCTCTAAAGCGTCACCAATGGTTGCGTTGATCCGAATGGTACGTTTAGGTAAGGGTCCTGCATTCAAGCTTCGGCGCTGTAAAGGGGCAAGCCGGCGGGCGGGCTGATGCATAATGTCATTTCCGAGACAGCCAGCTCCTGAAGCACGCGGAGACGCACCTGGGGGTCGGATGCAACTTGAGGAGCGGAACCTCGAGTTCTGCCAGGGAAGGAATTGCAGTTGTGTGTAGTAGGCATGTTCGGGTCGAGAATGAGTTAGAGTGAGGAGTCGGGAGACGTGTGCAAGTTATATGCACGGGCGACTATTCTGATTCACGTTACGATGGTCCACGACAGCCACGCGAGTTTTCGAACTTTGAATCCTGTCCTGATCTACATAGATATCTTCATGTGTCTATACAGCGCGTCCGGCACATGACGTATAGTTTGAGCCGCGAATGTGCAGTCCGCCCATATGGTGAACGTCGGACTCGGCAAGTTCCACTTTCAAATAACCTCGGTCTGAAGGTGGGCAACAGGCGCACGAGCTGCTCACTTCCAAATATTACGGAAACCACGTGGTGCCAGAATACATCCTACAAAAGTTTCGGAGATGCGCATAACGTTAAGTGACCATCGAGGCAGCTTTTTGGTTCTAACAGATATTCATCGATCCATGGCCAGTGTCTGGATGAAGACGATGGAGCATCTGCGAGCGAACGCCGTTGCTACTGGCGAATTTTGGGCGGAAAAAGTATCTCAGAGGATGTCTTCACTGACAGTAGGGCGTTTAGAGCAGCTAATCGGCAATGATGAGTACCCGTTTCACTGGTAAATGAGGGGTAGTACACGGCCGAGGAGCGCCTTTACTCTCCCGTCATCTTTTTCTGGTGCCTGTGGGGACCCGAGCTCTCTAAAAGGGTTACGGGGTGCGTCCGCCATGGTCACCCTCAATAGGGAGTTGAAGGCTACGTTGACGGTAGATATCTGGACTGTGAAGCCCGGAAGCCGTTCCGAGTAATCTAGAGCCCAGAAGGTTAACCTAGAAGCCCCCAAAAGAGGGGTGGGATCGATCGAGACGGCGGCAAGGACGACGAGGAGAAAAACGACAGGTAACATCGATGAGATGGTGCATAGCGCCTGCTCGGGCGCTTAGACCCTGTTGGCGGGGATGATGTGAAGCGGCTGAAACTGTGGAAGATATCTGATATCTGCCCCTCGGAGATGGTGGCCAGAAAGAAGTATGGGGTGTCACCTCTCGTCCTTCCGACGGCTTGGCACTGAGTCCTGATGAGGAGTTCTTCGAAGGTTCAGATATCTTGGGAGCAGATGTTGCACATAGTATTGCTGTGGGCGCGCCGGGTCACGGTACCGGTGAGTACACCCAACGAGGCAGAAGCGTGGCCACCGGAGTTTCTTTCGGAATCCGGGGCCCGGAGATGATCTTCTGCCACTACTTAGATCTCCTGAGTTCGTCTGAGGCGTTTTTACACGAGGACAGAGATATCTACACTCTGCCGAAGCGCCAACCCTGCCGTAATATTCTGCAGTGGCCGCAGATAGGAGCCTGGCGCGTCCCTGAGGCTACAAGCGCCATCTCCTTCCCTGCCGAAGACAGCGATGTTGATGTCACGCAACCCCAAGGCATTAACGCATTATCCGCAGGGGGCTGCACTAGCAGCGAGGCAACACGACTGGGTCCCCTGTACTGGGACGCCTCACGACGGGCATTCCCCCGGTGTTTTCGGCAGCTGAAACCCCGTACGAAAAACAAAGGCAGTTTCGATGCCTTTTCTTCCATTGCGCTGGGCCTCACAAACGAGCTCCCTGTGGTCGCCTTTTCTGTATTCACCTGACTTTTTGCAAACAGGCAATCCCTTGCCGTGGGCAGAAAGTCGGGGAATGCCCGCCCTGTCTATGTATCTCCCATTTCAGACGTGAGGGAAACGCGACATCTGATCCTCCGTAGTATAATCCTAGGACTAAGGAGCCCTGAGGACTAGTACTAACAAGGGCGGGGATACCGAGCCCCGGCATCTGGACACCTGCATTGCGCGAACGCAAGCGAGCGCCCGCCTTCACACACCTTCGCTCACCCCCAACCTTCCAGCGAGGAGCACGCGCGCAGTGAGGACGGACGCGCGTAACCGACACCAGCGTGTAGATATCTGGGTAGGCAGATGCGTTAGGGCTATATTGCTTTTTATCTCTCTCCACAAAGTATAAGTGATGGCTCAGTTGGTATAATGCGATCCACCAGGCAGCAGGTCGCGGGTTCGAATTTGCCGTGGTTTTATTTTGCTTGCCATTTACTTACATAGTAAGCGCCTTACCCTCAGCCACCTTTCACCTAAGGGTATTCTGGTCTCCGGATACCGGCTCGTCTCTTGACCAGCGGTATCGCGAGTTCGGGACTAAGGGTATTGGGAGAGCAAGTCTTATTTTTGGGCGCCTTTATGACGCCGTCAGTTGATGGGCCTTAAAACCTGCTAAACGAAATCGACTTGCAACTAGCTATAAAATGTAGAAATCCCCGCTGTCTGTCATTCCGTAGGTCATTCGATTTATCGCTTGTATATAGTAACTTCTACGGCCTGGGATAAGCTGTGGATATTTGAATCCTTTAACCGTTACGACGACGGGCCCTTGAAAAGCATTCGAGATCCGAGCGTTGTTATTTTTGCCTTCGCTCTCACTATTACAATCTCAATTCCATCATTCTCGGTAGTTTTCGGAGGAGTGTGCGCATGGTCTCTCAATACATCCCGCACTCCCCCTTGCGTATACACGCTGTGCGACTATACACCTTGGTCTATACAATCTTCGAGCTTTCCAATACTGCTGGAAAGGATAGATTCGCACCTATCCCTTGGAGTAGTGTGGCGTAATCAAATATGGAATGTTTTCTATTTCAGCTCAATTTAGCTTCAACGGTCCCCCTCCTAACCATCTCAACAACCTCCAAGGTGAGGCAGTCCGCATCTGCGGCGAAAAAGTGCCCCTCGTCTACCTGTTACAATATTATAATCACAAGTCAGTGAAGCGCCTCAATCATATGAATCATACACAGAGATACGTACTAGGTATCCTCTGATAACTTTGCACACGTCTCGAACAAACTGACTGTGAGTCTTCACAACGCCATTCGTGCCCCACAAAGTGATTTGTTTGAGCTGCTTGGGCTTGCAGTCTCGATACTGGGGAGTCGCATGTCAGATTACGCACTCCATACCGCGCTGTGTTGCACGATTCATAAAATGAAACGTACTTGGAAGATAACGAGTACCTTTTTCTGAGTAGGCTTGTGACTACCCTGGCGCTTTGTCCACTCGTGAGGGATGTTAAATACGGGTCTGTCGAACAGCCCGCCTCTTCCGCCCTCTACACCTTGGAAAATAGTTGCGCATATGCGGAGCACAGGAAGCTGATCCCACGAGTGATTAAAGGAGCTTGTAGGGTCCAAACATCCTTTCATAGTTCTTGCAAAACGGTCAGGACCATATACAGAGGCTTCAAAAAGAAAGCAATGTGACGATGACAGAGAAATGTAACATACCGGGAGTGAGAGCTCCTTTCCTTTTGTACATGATCGATGGTGTACCTAGGACGCGATGGGCACGGGGCCCATGTGATCGTATCACCGTACTCAGTGAGCTGTTGACATGTATGTGTTTCAGTTATGAGTGCATATCATGAAATTAATATGTACCTGAGGTGTGATCTCTGGCTGTTTTGAATAGAAACTTTCCTCGTGCGGAAGCCCCAGTAATGCGTGGCTATCTACGACCCCAAGTTCTCCCCGCTCCCATCGAAGGATCCCATTAGTAACCCTGCTCTGGTACTGGGTGCCGGACATAAACCCTTCTTCTGTATTCTGGGACGTGTTTGACTGCGATTGAATAGGCCATTCATGCTGTGGAGCTGGCAGGCTATTGACGAGCCCGTCTGAAGGAGAATACTCAATACGATCCTTGTGTTCCTGCGTGTCCTGATAGAGAGCTGGGGCTGGACATGCGTCGCTCCAAGGTGGTATCTGCAATGTGAAGGATGTTAGCAGTATTCAATGGCAGCGTTATAACTACTCACGCTCATCTGGGATTTAGTCCATAGTGGGTTCAATACGCTTCCATTATATCTTCTGGTACTCGTGAAGAGTAGGTTCATAGGGCGATAGTACTAGTGTGAAGGCCCAATGTCATGTAAGTAAAAGTCCTGCTCCCAATGTACCTTGAAACCTTACGTCTGTAGCTCTCTCACCCAGAGTACTCGGCTCAGACTGGTTGTCTATAATGGTTTGGTCAGCTGCGAGCCTTATACTGTCCGCATACTCCTATCAGATTAGAGATGTGTGGTCAGACGCCTAGAAATAACGGAGGCTAATTCATGGATTAGGGCACCTGTGTGAGGCCACACAAAGACGCGCGGAAGTTTCCGATATCCGGATAACCAATCTCATCGAATGTCGAGGATTTGTCAGCGAAGCGCATACTTGATATCGAGATCGTGTGTTCTTAGACAGGACCGAGATGTGCGAGAGAACATCGAGTCAATGAGGATTGCACGACTGTTAAGTACCTAAGTGGCATGGAATATCTTCCTCAAAATGGCTGTCTCTGCTGAAGATATCTTAACGAGAACGATGTACGTATTTAATATATGCTGTGCGGATATCTAAACACCGTGTCAACCTACACCGGATGTGACCCATCTAACTGCGAGTACGAGCTAGTGAACAAAAGCTGTGCGGAATCGGCAGTTTGTACTCCAATTTCCGATAACGCCTCAAATTAGCATATGTGGAGAGGAAAGGGTACGCAGGTATCTACTATTATCCAAAACGAAATAGCGCCCGAGACTCAAGCCCCTGCCCGCAACCCCACACCACTGCCTCCGCCTCCGCCTCCGCCCTCGACGCCTACGCTGGTGACCTGACACCCGTCTGTGACTCTACCGCTTCTAAAGAGCTCATGTGATTACTTCTTTGCCTTGTCCGTCGTTGTCCAACTTCATCTTTCCCGCCTTGCTCCTGCCCATGATATTCGACGAGCGTACAACATGATACCCCACAGTTAGTATATAAGTAGGATTCAGATCAAAACCGAACAAACTATACCCTCGGTATGATACGAGATGAAAATCTTTCGCATAGACGTAGAAGTCAAGGTAAACTGGGCCGAGATTGAGACATTGCCATGCCTTTAGCATGAGCGTTCGGAACGAAAAGTTATACTGAAGTGGAAAAAATGGGCGTCCAGTGACTCAAGAAAGGAGACTTACAAACGACGACGTAGACCGCCACATACCCTGCGTGAAGAACGACCCATTGCTAGGTGCAACATTTAATGGCATGTTATCTGGTGAGCTCAACCTAAGCAGTTGTCTTACTCCCTCGTTGGCCACCTCCGCAATGTCCTCCGATGTGATGTATGCAACACGTATGTTTGGGACGGCACCTGTGTTTGGATAGATAATGTTTACGAGCTGAGCTATCTCCAACTCCTTTTTGAGCTCGAAGTGGTGGGTCGCATGCGAAGTGTAGCTGGGTAGCGGTCGAGAAGCAAGCAGGGATGATCTCCTAGTGTAGAGGAAGGATATTATTGTATCTGATCTTGTAGGCGACGAGTCACGACCTATTGGCAACGGCTGAGGCCCTAGGCCTGAGGGCTAGCGTCAAGCTTTATAATGCACCATCTTGTTTGTTCATGTTGTAATATCGGACGTTCGGACTGCAATTCTCGCGTCATTTGTACCGCGTCACGACGGGCATTCCCCGATTTTCAACGGTAGAAAAACCGTGTCAAAACCGAGGCAGGTAAAATCCTTTTTGATCGTTTTTAATCGTTTTTGTTCCTATAAAGATGTTTCCCTTTGAATGGTTTTTCATCGGTAGAAAAATTGTCTGAACAATATATCTATTGACACCAAATAAAAGTCTGACGGCGTGGTAGAGAAGGTAACCTTTTCGTTCGTANNCGCGCCACACCCTCCTTTTAGTAATGCCCCGCGCCGCCCGGCGCTTGATTATTCCGCCCCGCGCTGCTCCCAATCGCTCCGTGTCGCACCGCGCCACACCTCTCCCAACCGCGTCGCGCTGTGATAGAAAGCAGTTATCCCAGTCGTGCACACTGGCAGCATGGTTCAGAACGGCAGCACGGTGGTGCATTGCACAATGGTGCAGTTGAGAGTGGTGTGGCGCGGTGCGGAGCAATTGGGAACGGCGCTGGGCGGAACAATCGGGCGTAGGGCATTACTAAAAGGAGGGTGCAGTGCGGTTGGGTGCGGAAGCCTGAGGGCCGGTGGCTGCCGGAAGTGGCGTGGTGCCCTCCGCGCGCCTGCCCTGTAGAATGCAGTAATCCATTTATACGAATGAAAAGGATACCTTTTCTATGCTCTAGTATACCACACCGTTAGACTTTTGTTTAGTGGAAATAGATATATTGTCTAGAGGGTTGTTCTACCAACGAAAAACCATTCAAAGAGAAACATTTTTACAGGAACAAAAACGATTGGAAAATGATCAAAAAGGATTTTACCTGCCTCGGTTTCTACATGGTTTTTCTACCGTGGAAAATCGGGGGATGCCCGTCGTGCGTGTATCTACGGCCCTTACCACGTGCCACGTACATTTCCTTATCTTGCTGTACCACTTATAACAAAGGAGCTCTCGTGAAGTTTGAACAAAGAGGGAGTCGGAACTTGATATCATTTAGAAGTGAGCATTTACTAGGGATTGCGTGTACGATATAGCAGGCACGTCAACAGAGTTATACAGGGGTGACAGTAGATAGTGATTTTTGTGCCTGCGCAGATGGTGTATATGGCGGTGGGAGTTCAGAGTCAACGGACGCGTTTCCCCGCAGTGGAGACAACCAATCTCTCCCTTCTTCATGTGATACCAGAGAATCGTGGATGAGGGGTTGAGAGTCTTGAACAACCCTTGTGGGTTCGTGGAGACTCTGCTCGTGCAGCACAGTCCTCATCATTCTTTGTGTAACGAGATATAGTACGAGAGCGCTCACCTGGAGCCGCAGTTGTTCGACCTGTTCGCTTGTGTAGTGCTCCCTCAGCACACGAATCTGCCGGCACTCCGCGCACCCGTCTTGTTGCTCCGCGCTCGCTCCATGTAAGTGTGGATGAGGAGATATTTGACGCTTCGTAGTCGACGCTGGTGGTACTAGCACGTCAATGTCCCGTACCAGCATAATCAGCGCCCCATCAGAGCCTGGTGGGGCGATCCGCACGCGTCCAATGGTCCGTCCCGCTCGCGCAGCCACGATGGCTTCTGAAGGGTCTATACGTGGAGAAGGAGGGCGGGGAGGTGGTGAAGGAGCCGACGAGAGAAGCCGTAGAGGGGTGAATGTGGATAGCTGCGGGGCATTTCGGGTCCAGGTCGACGGATGTGATTGGCGATAGTATCGAGCAAGGATAATCACGATGAGGACGAAAGCCACGAAGCCGAACACAAGCGCGATGATGAGGCCTGCATTGCCTGTGGATCCGGATCCGTCCCTGGGGAGTAGAACGCGCATGGCGATGGTGGGGGGAGTCGTCGAAGTGCGAAGGTGAGTTAGTGGAGGCCGTTACCAAGCTTTACGATATCCATATGCACTCCACGCTCGTGCTTGTGATCGCAGTGCCGTGAGTTCAAACTGAATGTTATAGAGCTTCTGTCGGTAAACACACAGGTCGTCATAACAAACACGACTTACCCGTGACAGCGTGAACCTACGTGCGGTGCGTCTTGATCAGGGCTGCAACCTCCGGGGCACTGCCACGCAAGCGGCCCTTCTGGACCTAGAAGAAGCAGAGAAAGCCCAGCCGAGAGGAGCAGCTACATACTGCCATAAATACTGCGATCATACAACCTATGCCGGCCAGCCTTGATGGCAGAGCGAGGAGATTGTGCTGCCATGGGGGCCCAGATCCTTGTGACGATGGAATGACGTCATTTTCCACAAATGTGGGTATTTGTGAGTAGTCCGGAGCGGGCTGCACAGTGTATGCTGTGCGAAATGCTAGGGCCATGCAACATATTCATACATTGGAAGAGGGCCAATACTTTACAGGCGTCAAACGTCTTCTTCGTTCATTTCGTTCCGGGACCTGAACCACGATGAAGTACTGTACTTATCAGGGGGCTAGTCTTCCGGAATTAGCGTCGTTAGCGGGGACGAGACTTCTTGGGATAGCAGGAATCTTACCTAAATCTAACATTTGGCACCGTGAGTAGAAAGAACTGTCATCCAAATAGGTACGAAGTTGGCCTCAAGAAGGTGGCCCCGCGAACATGATGAGACGCACTGTGGATATCTATAGTTTGTCTTCATATAAACGTTCCGCTGGGGGGGCATTCAATTGATATCAAGATTGTGTTTGATGTTCTGGGTGGGGTGTTATCTCCTACATACTAGTAAGTGTGTAGGGAGGTGGGGGGCGAGTAGCGTCCGGGATGGGCTCAAGGAAGGACGTTGTGACGTCCCTGGCTGTCCCAGAACGTGAGTCGTTGTGAGCCCTGTGATCGTCGAGGGTATGTTGGTCATCGGTGCTCGGTGCCGAACTGTCGTCAAGGTCCGCAGCCTGTGGCGCAGGAGTGACAACACGCCGGGCCGCATTATCAGCCAACCCGCGCACGCCGGTCGACAACGTAAGTGCTCACCTCGAGACGTAGATCGCGCTGCTCGTGCTCCTCCTGCAGCTCACGTATCTGCCGGCATACTGCGCAGTCCTCTTCGTGAGCCCTGCTTGATCTGGCCTTTGTGGTGTGTGATCGCACGAGAGTGGATGGCCGGCGGGCGGTAAAGTGTGGAGCTCTCTGGGACATGGAGCGTGTCATGTCGATTGGTATGGATACATGGTAGTCGTTTGCACGAGAAGCTATGATAGCAGATGATGGATCTATGGGAGGATTGGACGTGCGCTGGACGTGCGAGCTTGAGGATCGGGGGATCGAGCGCCCATGGTAATAGTACCAAGCGACGATCAAGCAGATGAGTACGGACCCGCCGAGTCCGGATGCGAGTCCGATGATGAGGCTCGTGTTGTGAGAGGGTGCGTCTCGGGTGGCCAAGGGGGACATGGTGGGCGAATGCAGGAGAGCATGGACAGAAGGGGGACGATGTCTTAGAGTACTTGGACCTGGAGGCAGTGGGGATATACGGCGGCGATAAGGCTCTGTCAAATGCATGTGGACATATGGATTAATGCTGTCATACGGTATGTTTGCGGGCGGGTCGCTATCACTGTGATAGCTGTGCCGTATCTTTATCCTACTTCAGGGAATGCCATCAGCGAGTATCTCCGTGACAGCAAGCAGTACGCAACATACCTACGACATGGACGACTCAAGAGCAGCTTGACTTCGGCTGCGAGACCACCGTACAACGCTTATATGGAGAGTCCTGTGGAGGCGCGTGCGCGACGCCGTAGTGCATCCTGGCGTGAGCGGCGACAATGCGTCCAGTTTCAGTCACGCGTAAGCATGTCAGGGGTTGAATGAAAGGCCCCACTGATGTATCACGAGGGTCTAGGTTGTTATGTCGTCCTCGATACGAAGCCCTCTATCGTCTGCGACGATCCTAGTGTACATCATGGTGGTAAGTCGTTGAAGGCTAGCGGGAGCACCACGGCGCTGGCCACGACTTGGAGAGCCATCAGAACACGTGGCTCCAGCGCCTCGACATCAATGCCCAATCGGAGGGACTTCCGTTCGATCCCGCACGGAGTCATCTTTTTCATCTCATGAACAATCGGCCAGTCTTTCATTCCGCTAGTGGTAGGGTATAAGGCAATAAAGCGTGTATTTTTGTGAACTACACAGAAGACTAAGGCTTTTTTTTTTTACCAAACTAGAGGGTATTTATGGCCGAGCCTGCCCGCCTCCAGTCCATACTACGTGTGTTTATGGTCGAGCTGCTCTATATAGTGACCATCAAACGTCAGTCGATACAGCCATGCAGTCGATACGAAGGTCTTACCACTGATATATCCGCAGGATAGACCAGTTCTCCTGCAAAATCATGCTGTTGTGTTCCCGTCAAGCGCGCCATAGGAAAGCTAGTCAAGTTAGCGTGGATTGCACCCCTCATCTGTGCACCGATCGATGCGCGGGTGTTGAGTCTGGCTCATAGAGTAAGGTCCTGTGGGAGATATGGAGTAATTGGGACAAGGGACGTACGCTGCCATCATAGAGATGGAGTAAACTGTTCATCACGAGGGTCCGGGTCAAAAAGGCAAGTGATGACACGATGTCTAGAACTTACGTTTTGTTGCCACCATAGTAATTCCCACGTAGATGGTATTGTCCGGATATACTATGGCCTACGAGAAGTATCAGATATGATCAACAAGCTGTCAGCTAAGAAACGGAGTGAAAGCATTCACGAAAGCGAAAGAAAGGATGTTGAATACACTTAGAGCCGCTTATCAGCTTCAATAGGGATAACGGTTAGACGTATGTATAGCGATCTACCTCGTCATGAGCCCTGTGTTGATTGCATAAATGATCATTATGTCGATTGCAGAGTCGGTGCTGGCGGGCGACGTCAATGATTTGGTTGTCAAGGGGGTCACAAACCGGACTGACCTCTTGAAGCCTGTCCTCCGGCGATGCAAAGAGAGTATGAGAGTCACTGTGAGAAGGGTGTCTCCCAGAGCGGCGGTTCCAAAGGCTGTGGAGTCCAGCCACTGTGGTATTGGATGCCAGTCAGCTCAAAGGATGCCCACTAGGTTGATGAACACTCACCGTATTCTCGTCGGCATGTAGACGAGTAAACCTGGGTAGAGGCGGATTGTATAAATTAGAATTCCACGTAGTCCGACAAGTTCTAGTGTTACTAGCCCATTGACGGTGGCAACTGACATTAGAGAATTAGAGACGTGACTCCAATGTAAGCCTGAGATAACATACCTATGAGAAGCGCTGTCGAATGAAAGTAGTAAGATCGACAGAATGAGTTTATCACAGAATATCGGTTGTGCCGCCTACCGAATTCCAAAAGTAACATCGCAGTCTATCACACGGTGGCCGTCGGCACATATATTGTGGTCTAAGACGTATGCAAAATACGTACCACGATCACGACTACAGGTAGCAGTTTCTGCCCGACTAGCACCGAATGTCAGCTTCATCACGAAGGGCCTTCAACGGAAACATACTTCTGTATACCCTCCTCACGAAGTATCTGTTGGAACGCCAAAGAACATGAATATTCTCGTGCAAGACGATGCAAGAGATGTCACTTACACCTGGCAAACAATGATTAAACCCTACCAGGAACCATTTGTTGATATCTATATCCGAGAACGAAGGACTAGTGTCACTCAAGATGGGCCACTTACCGATGACAATCCGAGTGTCTTGTACAGGTCGAGAGTAAGGGCCTTATATTGCTGGGAATTCGAAGTGACTTACATTGTCCGACCTAGTCGATGCCGTCAGCGTGTCAAACACATTTTAAACAGACCAATGAAAGGCACACCACGTAACCTGCTTCAGCGCCAATGGATCGAGGTAGTTTGTAACGAGGTGGAAGTAACTGCACGGGCAGTGAGTGCTTCAAATGCATATGGCGCCGTTATCACCCACCAAATATGCATAGAGGCGATGGAATGGTAGACATCTAGAGCGCTTTTCCGACATTCACTAAAGATGAGCATAGAAATGACAGGTCAATACTTACAGGGCAAACCCGACCTTAACGCATCAAGTCTCCATAAGTAACAGCAGCAAGGGCAGAGGGTAACTGTATGGACATCTACCAGCCCTTTCAGGAACCGTGAATCGTCTGGATATTCCCGGTAGTAGTGGAAACATTGGTTTATTGTCCATCCAAGTTGTCTAGGTGGTGTTCGGGTCAGCGAAAGGCCATCTAGTCCCTGAGAACAGGGTTGCGTGTCTTCTGCCATACGCACATGAGACCCACGAAAGTTCCTATCAGCAACGCGCCAAAGGTATTGTCGAGGGGAGGAATTGAAGGGATGCTGTTGGGAGAAAACGGGGAAGTTGAGATATTAGCGATCGCCATAGTGCTCGAGTATACTCACCTGGCGAGGGAAACCTAGCTTTATGTATAAGATGCATCACCAGTTTCCACGTGGACTGTACCCGTTGCTTCTACAGAAGCCTGGAGAGCTCGCGTTGCCGATGTACGGACATCAATCTGCCCTATCATGTGAAAAGTCCATGAAGGTCGCATTATCCCTCACAATACGAATCGCCCCGAGTAAGCATCTTCTACGCGTGGTTACTGCTGGCGTCTTGCCCTGCATCATCATTTTCGTGCCACATATCACGATTCTAACCACGACCGTTGAATACTAATCAGGGCCAAAAATACATGTGATATTCATGAGGAAGAGCATACCTTATGTGAGGGACTAGCACCTCGGCTCAGATCCGGCCACAGCCCGCGAAGTGTTTAGAGAAATGATGCGATCAAGTGAAATCGGGTAGCATTATATGGGGGTGCTGTGCGAGGGATGCGCCGGCAGCATGCCAGAGTAGATAGAAAGATACACCAAGGAAGAAGGACCCCCTAGACCAGCGCCGTTACGCGCCCAGTCGGTTCGCACCAACTTCCGCATCGCTCTTCTCCATGTCTGCCTTCAACTCCAACGCGAACTCGATTGCAACCTGTCCCTCCAAGACGTGAGATTCTTCACAGAACAAGACGTATACTGGAAAGACACACTGAGATGTCCAGGCTGATACCCGCTTCCGCAATCCGCGCCGCGTGGTCTGCCAGTGACTGGCGGGCGTTGAGTCTGGTGGCGTCAGAGCACATTAGAGGTTTATAAACGACGATAGTCGTGGAACCTCGTACGCTGTCATGACGGAGTTTGGGTACACTGAGAATATGCATAAGCATAATCATAGGGGTCGAGGAAATCGGAAATGCCCACACATGCAGTCTACCATTGAGATGGCGACGTAAATTAGGTTGTGAGGCATTACCAACCCCTGAAATCCAAAGTTAAGCCGTGTGTGAGGAGTAAGTTTAGGGCGTAACGCACGAATGCAAGAGATATAATGTTGACAGCTCTGTAAAAAAACCTGAGATCATAGGCGCGTGAATACTACACCGTTGGCACCTACGTCATTAAGATACCTGTGAGTGCGTAGTCAGAAGGTTACTGTGAGTTCACGAAGGTTTCAAACTTGCCTGTGTTGACGGTGTATAGAATTAATCGATCGAGAAGGGAGTCCATTCTACATCGTGAGACGTAAGTAACGGCGCTGTCAATAATAGGCGACTTCCACTCACGGTTTCAGACCGGACCGGTTCTTGTGAAGAAAGAACGTCAAGGTAGCCGTGAGGAGAATGTCTGCCGTGATCATGCACCCCGCCCCTAAGGAGGCCAAATGCTGTTGTTAAGATGAAAAAAGGCCCTCAGGGAGCGATAGGCAGAAATCATACGCCATTAACCGCATTTCCCTTTATCGGGTGGATAAATCTATGGGTAGGTAAGCATAAGATTACGTAGTAAAAGAACAACGTCGGACCCACGGACAGTTGCGACTGGCGTATATTGTTCGGCGAGTGAATACAGCAGAGATGTTAAGGAATAAACATTCAACTTACGAATACCAAGGGCTTTCATGACATGATGAAACGAGATGCAGTCAGTATCGAAGTAGTGGGGGAAAAGTCACAGTACTCACTAATTTCAACTATGACGCAGACGACCTAATGTGCCACAATCAGCACGGTTCTCTGTGGCTGTGAATGATTACATACCGCAACCGCTACGAGGGGGCGTAATTTAGGCCCCACTACCTCTGGTAAGAATCACGACGATTTACAAGGTCACGATGCTGTCATACCGAGATATACTCTGCGTATAAACACCCTGAATTCAATATCAACGCCTTACACAGTGGACAAAATGATGATATGCTCACACTTCACTCGATACGATGGCTCCGCCCTGTTTCGGCGGGTTGAGAACGGCTCCAGGGCGCCACGAGATCAATAGTGATACGCACACCGCACGCGCCCAGCAACTAGACAATCCGTCTGGGTTATGGCGTGTACGACACGAGAAAGTGTCTCGGACGTACGTCAAACGACCTTATAGAGCGGTCATCTCAGCTTGAGGTAGGCCTCGAAGGTGAATCCGCGCACCATACTGTTCTCCTCAGAGCTTGCGGCTGCGAGAAGTTTGCAACCAGATAATGATAACTAAGTATAATGTCAGTGCATTCGAAGCGACGAGCTTGAAGGGAACGCGCTGCCCACGAACCATGCATGCATACACAGTACGTTCATCGCTGTGCTGAAAAGCCTTCACAGAGCGTCAGCTCGTAAGGTGCCGCGTAGCGCGGGGGCTCCACGTTATAAGCTTACAGGATCATGACGACCTAAAATGGTCGTGATGAAGTGATGAGGTACTACATAACAACACATCATGATAGGAGAACCGAGCGTACAAGGAGTTTTAAGAGAAGTGGATCTTCTTTGTATTCGCGAAAATAGTACCATCCTTGGTGCACTATGAGCCCATACTGTCTACAGTTAATGTAGTCAGTAAACCGCTTACTCATTCGACTGTTCAGTGCACACTCACATCAAGGCGATAAATGTGCCGATGAGGAACGCCCCATAGTTTTCACCAAGACTGAAGTCCATTGGTGGCGATGACGTGGCGACATCATATATACTAGGGGAGAAATAGGACATGGTCAGCAGGGGTTCACGAGCACCAGTCAATCAAGAAGCCGAGTCCGCTCAAACTCACGACTATTTAAACGTGGGATACGTAGATACGTCAGCCCTTTTGACAGGTTCACATGTACTACTTTACGAACCGTCGGCGAAGACCGCCATCGACGCTCCGGAGATCTAGATAACACACTGAGTATGGTTTGGATGTGTAATCTAATATCCGGCGAATCGTTTCAAAGAGGGTAAAGGCTGGCCAGATGCGTCGTTGTGGACGGGGTCATCATTCACGTCCATGTCTCGAGCAGACACCTGCGCAGGGCGCGCTGATGAACATGCAGACGCGAGTCTTCTGTAAAGGTTCGTCCTTGGGCATGGCGCGGTGGGGCAGTCTTCCTCATGCACCATATCAGAATGCACACGCCGTGTGTGCAAACCATGAATGACTGTTGCCCTGCGGAAACTTAGTAAGACCTCCGGATCTCACCAGAGTTCCGACGCTCATCATGTGAAGGTATACGTACTTGCGCCTGCGACACACTCTCATGCAAGCGCCACAACATGACGCCAACACTGCTTCTGTGTGTCGAGCATGAGTTTATCGTTGATATTCACTGCCCTTGGGTGACGGATATCAGAGCATAGTCAAGGTGTTCATCTACATTCCTCCGCTCACCCAGACCGGTATACTGGCCACATGGAGCAGCAGCCATAGGTAGTAACAAGAGGTTTGGCGCATGGCAATTTCATCCACATCGAGGAGCAGTAGTTCGAGCGGTGCCGTCAAAGACCGGAGTCTTCAAAATGTTGGTGCAAGCGTCGTGACGGGCCGCCCGGCAAGCTCCGGACGCGGTCATGTGACTCTAAAACGTGGCTCGCCCCAGGGTCCAGGCCCACCCTAAGGCGCCTCAGATGCATATGATTCCGGAGAGCTGCAGAAAGACTGGGACATAAACCAGTATGATGATCCACAACAGCATCGACATCAGACAGTGGTAATAATCAAGTAGTACGACTACATGTAACCCAACACCGAAGCCTGCCTAGGAAGTGCTAACCTATGGCCTAGCATCTTTAGAGTCACCCCCGAGTATGTCAGAGTCACTCCTTGCTGCGCGGGCCGCAGCGACCCTGGAGTCCAGCTCGATCTCGATCGTGCCCTGCAACAGAGGGCTGAATCAGTTATCTCACAGCGCGCAGGGGCGGACAACCGTGGAAGAGGAAGGGGGAGCAACAGAGACCCACAGGAATACTGTGTCCGTGGGCGGGCCTGCCAGACGTCCTGGTATGACGGGGGAGGATGTCCATGTTGATCCCGGAGTCCGCGATACGGGCGCTGGAGTCCGTGAGCGACTTGCGGGCGTTGAGCCTGGCGAATAAGCAGGATGACAGTGGTCAGCGAAGCGAGGACAGGGGACGCCGGCACGCGAGGAAGCGTGTACATACACCGCCATCACGGAATTCGGGTACACTAGAAGGTAAGCTGTGTATTAGGGCGAGCTTCCTGCTGAAGCTGTGTAGGGCACGCACGCATGGAGTCTACGATCGAGATGCTGACGTAGACAAGGTTTCCGGGCATGACAAAACCCTGAGGATCGGGCGTTATAATCTCGCAGCAGTGTTGAAATATGTGGGGCACTCACGAACACGAGGGAAAGCACGTTCACAACGCTGTACACCGGCGGGTAACTAAGACCAGATAAGACGGCGATAGGAAGGCTGAACTGACCTCATAAGGAGACCTATAAACGCAGCATCAGCAAGCGTCAGGAGAGTTCCGAGAAATAAGGGACAAACCAGTGTTGATTGTGTACAAAATCAGACGGTCGAGGAGGGAGTCTGTTCTACGGAACGTAGTGGGTATCTATGCTCACGAGGGAAGATGCATCGCTGGGCTTCTTACTGTTTCATCCCTGTCCGGCTCTTGTGCAAAACGTACGTCAGAGTGGACGTGAGAAGGACATCTGCTGTTATCATGGACGCCGCGCCGATGGAAGAGAGCAACTGTGAAGAGAATGGCCACGGTGGGCCGATTAGCCATCGGGAGACAGGGTTGAAGGGAGAGAGCCTTCACTCACCCCGTTGTCAGCATTGCCGCGACCCGGATCTGCGAAGCTGTACAAGCATGAGTGGGTGGAAATTACCCAGGTTGCCACGCATACGAACCCATGGATGGTGGCGGCTGACGATGACGTCTAACGTAAGACTTTGATTTTGTGGAAGAGAGGTTGCTCACTTACTGAATCCTAAAGCTAGTGAATAAACGTGATAGGGAGCGTTTAATGGGGTATTGCTTTATAGAAGGGCGATCTCAATACGCACTGAGCTCAGTAGCTGCACAGAGCGTCTGACCAAAATATCAGCACTACCCTAATTAGGTCTCTGCGCGTGTGGCTCACCGCAATCGCTACGAGTGGGCGAAGTCTGGGTCCAACTACCCGACATCAGTCTTATCCCGAGGTGAGAGTCGACAGTGGGGCTTACTCAGATATACGCGCCGGATGAAAAACCTTCCCGAACTGGTGAGAGGGTTGACTGGACGAGAAGAAGTAGCGTGCTCACGCTTCGCTTGAGACAATCAGGCTTCCCTATCAGCAAACATGAGGCTTATAGCAACCCACTGATGAACTCAACTCAGCTTTGTACTCACCGCGCATATCCCTAGCATCTGTGAAATTCAACTGTGTCACATGCGAATAGTGTGAAATGTGTCAATTGCGTACATTGAAGGACCTAATGTACACGTATCTTGAGAATGGATGGTATTATCTCCGAGAGCTTGCGTACTCACCATACAGTTGTCTTGAGGTCATCAGGTTTCAGGTAATCCGTCACCAGATAGTGATAGCTAGGGGGAGAGGGTGAGCGGCTACACAGTTTGGTGCTGATGCGATACAGCTCACCTCGCATGCATACACAGGAAGTTCACTGCACTACCAAAAAAGCTACGCGCGCGTCAGTCTCAACTTCCCAGATTACACGCCATCAACGTACAGAATGACAATGACCTAGTAGGGATGAGGAGGATGAGATCATCGATGAAAGCGAGCATTAAGTATCACCCTACGTACGAGGATCTTAAGATGAAGGGGGTCGTTCTTGTATGTGCGGAAGTAGGTGTTGCTCTGGTGTATGAGGAACCCAAGTAACCTACATGGTATGCATCATGGTCAGTATTCGCAACGGATCGTCTTATCAATTATAGATATGACGGGCTTACATCAATGTGACGAAGGTGCCAATTAGGAACGCGCCGTATGTGTTATCCAAGTGAGAGGCAGGTCCCGAGGAGGATGATGACGCGGTGGCGTTGGACATGCTTGTGGGGAACGTCGTGGTGGCCTACCACCGGGGATCGTGTAGCGGGCTAGCCGTGTGAGCGCGCCAAGTTGTCTAGCGAGTATTTATACCGGCGTCCAAGGCTTGCAGCCCTCGTGTCGTCCGCAGGCTACCGCCTCGGTGAGGGAAAACTGGGGGGACAGTCTTCGCATCACGGCGCTAGAGTAGCTGTTAGAGCGTTACGAAAGAGATCAGACGAACCCCGGCAGAACAGCGGAGTGGCGTGTCAGGCGAAGAAACCCGGTTCGGAAGCCATAATTCCACCCCCAGTCACACCACCGCCATGTGTGGACGGGGCTTTGGGTAGAGACGCTGATCTAGAGTGCACATAAGGTGGTCACCACGGGTTTTCACATCAGTAGAGACATAAGAAGAAGCAAATGACACGACGCACGCACACAGCGAACGTCGAATACGTTGGTGTGAACCCTATTTGCTCGTCAAAACGTGCATACATGGTTCCGATGAGCAAACGGGTACGACTATACCTGTGACAGATTCTCCCATGTGCGCGCCACATAAGAGCGGAGCACACTGAGAACAAGCATACCATCTTCCTTCTAAGCGTGATATCAGATGTTCCAGGAGTGACCACAGTTTCCACAAAACTACCATGGCGTCCTGTCACAGCGGCGAAAGGTTGGTTGGACCTTGTGTAACAGAGGTCTACTACTAGTTCGTGTCGCGGAACAATAGGGTACCATGGTGAGGTTCTGCACGAGAAGAGAAGTGATTTCAGACTCAAAGAGGCGCCACACAAATACTAATGACACTAGGAGAGCGTACTTGCTGGCACTTCGAGGATGACTCGGAGAGTATGTTTATCACCGGCGCACACCAGTGCCAAAGGGACTCGGGTAACGGTTTGAGCAGAAATTCTCCTGCTAGAATCAAGATTATAATAGGCCTGCATGTTCCGGCCGTGATTATCTGATATAGAGGAACAGAAGCTTATCAAAAATGTTAGAGCGAGAGGTTGACCATGACTTCGAGTCAGTCGTGAAGGCTTCGGCGCTTCAGAACGAAGGGATCCTCATTGGGAAGGCGGCCTCTTACGTAAGTAATCAGTTCACACGCTACGTAAGCCTTTCGGAGTTGATTCTGGTAGCGGTGAGGCGGCGTTGGCACGGCCCGCCACCACGCCTATATTATTCCAAACTGCCGATACGACCAACGCTGAGCCATTGATGACGTCGCGCTGGCTAGAGGTTGCCAGTGCTTCGCGAGGGACGTGGTAAGGGACAGAGGACTCTCTAAGCCTTATCACGTGCACGTAAATGTATCAGCCAACCGGCGCTTAGCAGGCCGGTTCCAACTTCTACCCGCGCAACTTCTTAAGGCTCTTCAACAGTATAAAACACCTAATCCGAGCCGAAAATATAGCTGTGGAAATATCGTAAGGGCGCAATGACTCTCACCATGTTCAACTTCTTATCCAGACCGAGCAGGACATCAGGTTTCACGCCACTCGATCCTAAGTTTCGTATCCAAGCCAAGTCCTCCATCCCGCTCACCATCAGTGCAAAAGCCTGAGGTAAGATGGCGATCCATTTGCTCTCATGACTCCATCGTGTGCTAGCCACTATATCTTCTAACTCTTTTACAGCATGGCTCGGCCTCTCATTGTTGTTCTCCGGCTTTTGGACTTCAACATACTTGTCGACACTCATGCGCATCTCCTATCTTCCCTGGAAGAGTGCGCAGAAGTCCGCCACGTGAAAAACGTAGCAGAAGCTCGTCGATATCTCACCAGCACTGTCCGACCTCATGCGGTTCTCGTCGCAGACAAAAGCCTCACACCGCCGACCTACCGCGATATCCGTTCACTGCTCGTGGAGTACGTCAAAGCGGGAGGAACTGCTGTTTACTGCGGGATCTTCAGCAGCTGTACGCGGCCGTCAGATTTCAAGCTCATGTTTGAAGACACGTGGGGGCTGCCATGGGTCTCTGGCTCTTATCACCGAGAAACCTTCGCTGTCAACCCTCGCGTCGCGAGTATCACAGAACGAAAAGTCAATCGCCGGTACAATGTGAAGGCTCTACAAGTGGATAACGTATCTCTCAACGACGCAATATACCTGAGCATCGGCGAAGCCAACGCCCTGCCGAAGCCTGGTAGTACCAACCAACGCACCCCCGCAACCATCATGACTCCCGCGGCTTTTACAACGATCGGGCTAGGTCGTGTTGGGTATGTTGGCGATGTAAACGGCGACGACGCAACTACGAAAGTAGTGCTCGCAATGTGCCTTCACCCCCTGTCCGGCCCATCCCCTGCGCCAGGATCAGGGAAACCTGCTACGGTGAGTGCGGAACTGTACTTACACGTCCTTATGTCTCACTGTCATATTCTTCATTAGGGGCACGTCTCTGCTAAAACGGCACAAATGAGTAACCCGGCAGGTGACCCCAAACGCCGCATTCTCATCCTCTCTCTTCAGAAAGAGGTGGTCCCTCGGGATCTCTGGCAGCCCGTGTTCAGGGCACTCCGTAAGAACGCCATCGTCAACGAAGTCCAGAGTGCCGATGATGCATCACGTGCCCTCTCCGCGTCTCCTGCGCCGAATGCTATACTCGTCACCGACGCGGCAGTTACGCAACCAGAAGGAGAGGCAATTCTCAACCAACTCATACGTTACCTCCGTGACACATCTGGTGGAACCGTTGTGTTTGGAGTCGATTTCTCTGGACTCCTAGGGGACGCTCGCGCCTTCTTCTCTCACTGGGGTCTGCAATGGGACAAGAACGCATACGACAGAGCGACGTTCGAGCTCAATCCAGCCGGACTCCCTTCGCCCCTATCAGCGGACGTCCTCCTTCCCTCATTCTTCGCAAAGGCGCTACACATCAAGGGGCCGCCAGAGGCAGACGCCGTGTACCGAGAGCGGGATCCCGATCACGCCGGCCTCGCGGCGTTCTTCACGCCATTTGGAAAGGGGCACATCGGGTATGTCGGTGACACCAACGGGGAATGGGCGACTCTTCGGCTCCTCGTGGAGATGTGCGGCGTGAAGATCATGCCTGGAGACATGGGTCCGCGGACGCATGCGATCCAGTGGAACAACAAACTCGAGCCGACGAAATGGATCACGGAAGACGAGGTTCTGGTTCCAAACCGGTCGACAGGCACCTCCTCGTCCAAGTTGCCTATCCACACTTCAAAGCGTCCGAGGGAGTCAGAGGTAACCGCACGCGCACAAAAGCGTAACGAGAATAGGCGCTGGAAGATCTCGAACGCCGACTTATTGATGAAAGAAGTGTGTTTACAAAGTTGTGCGCCTCTTTGACATGTTAACTAACGGCCCGTAGGGAGATGGATTGTTTCGTTTGGAGAAGCTCTCGGAGGCCGCGGACAAGTATCGTGCAGCTGCGCTTTTAGCGGGACCTCACCCGGTATACTTGGGAAGATTGGCTGCTGTGATGAACAAGTCGTCATTGTAAGTGAAGTATAGACAATGGCTCGTGCCAACCTAGCTTATCTCGGGGGTATAGCTTCAAGCTTGCGGACAGTGCAGCAACTCGGGCTCTCATGTACGACCCCAAGGACCGAAAGTCGCTGTACCAGCGAATGATATCGCGAAAACGCCTTAGCCGGTTCACCGCCGCAAAAACTGGTAAGAAAACCTGCTGTCCTACGGGCTACGGAGTATGAGTTAATCCGTAAAACTATCGTGTAGACGTTGCCGTCCTACTCTCAATAGACCCAACTGACGAGCAAGTCCTCAAGGAACGAAACGAAATAGTCCTACAGGACGGATCCAAATCGCCACGCGACTGGCCTGAAGATTCCAGGTACCGCGGACTGAGTATGAATGTCGAAGACCTTGACGCCGCACTGGATATCCCAGACGAGTCCGACTCGGAAGACTTCTGTCACAGCGGGAACGGCACGCCGTGCAAGTACTACAACTCCAAGGGATGCCGTAACGGGACGCGCTGCCGTTACAGTCACGCTCCAGATGCAAAGAGTGTCCGAGACGAGCTGTATGTGATACCATCCTCGAACCCTCACAGTGCTCAACCCTTTACTTATTAAATGAGTGCAATAGGGGCAGGAACGTCTGCGTGTACTGGCTCGTAGGCCAGTGTCGCTACGAAAACCGCTGCTTGTACGCCCACGACTCGACATATCTCCCCGAACGTGGCTGGTGGACGGATGAACGTCGCCTAGCCCGCCTCCGCGAGACGTTTGAAGAAGCCGTCATACGCGCGCCCCTTCCTCTCGGCGTTCAAGAGAGCATTCTCGCGGAAGCCCTTGCGCCGACACCCTGGAGGCGTGATCAGTGGGCAAGCGTGGCGTATAACATGCGCCACCCTAGGGACGACGATGAGTTGGAGGCAATGGGAAAGGAGGAAGATGACGAGTTTTATGGAAGCGGAGAAGATGACGAGTATTACTGACCAAATGACGCTCGCGGGACATGTACAGTATTCTTCGAGGCTTTACGTGACATACAGATATTGCACTGCGCGTTTTGCACCTACAACTAGTGCTTTCAGTACCGAGAACGTGTCCCCATTACATGTAGCAAATGACCTCAAATGAGGGAAATACTGATTGGTCCAAAATCATATAAGTACACGCGTAGTACACCAGGTACGGATGCAGATGTCAGCAATGATGGCTAAAGAAATTGTCAAGAGTTATATAAG
The DNA here is from genome assembly GCA_900155495.1 of Porogramme epimiltina. Classification (NCBI taxonomy): domain Eukaryota; kingdom Fungi; phylum Basidiomycota; class Agaricomycetes; order Polyporales; family Polyporaceae; genus Porogramme; species Porogramme epimiltina. The sequence continues at coordinate 35,790 of FTLJ01000184.1, forward strand.
AGAGTCCGATCAAGCCTAGGGTAGCATATCAGTCATCGTTCACGTCAATATCTAATGCTGTAACGAGCAACGCACCTCCGCTATACTCTCTCGAAATGTAGTCGATTGTCCCTCAATACCAATTGAACCTAACTCGATGATCGACGTAAGCTGGGCGGAGTCATTAGTCCGTGTTACATCGTCGAAGCCTTCAGAGCACATGGCAGACAACGTACCCGACCGGTCCTAAGGCCTTCGTCGCGCGGCTTAAACTCCATACTCGGCATAGAACCCAAAGGGTGTTCTTGTAGCCTTTCCAGGCTATCGCGTATTGCCCCCGCACGAGCGTTGAGCGTCGCGAGGAGCGAGTTGACATATACTGAGGACTCTCAATGAGCAGGAGAGCCCGACGGCCGGCGGTAAGGAGGGACGTACGCTTGCTGTACATAAAATAGATTCCAAAATAGATGAAGTTTCCAGGGAGGGCAGTAAACTGCATTGGCGATCCCCTGATGAGTAGGGTTTACGTACAATGAAAGATTGGCGAGACGCACAGTAATCAGCGAGATCAGCGCACACACGCTGGTCAAGAGGCCGGTGTTGATGGAATACCTCATCAGGAGTAACACGACGGAGTCCGACCTGCGGAAATAGTTGATCAGACGCGTATACCATCGCCACTGGAGGTGAACTAGCCTTCCGCCGCCGGTGACCATATTTCTTAATAGCCAACATTGAGAGATGGTGACGATCGCGTCGGCGGTGAGGTCTGCAGCGATACCCGTCCAGAAGCACCACTAGATATTCTCTCGTAAGTTCTCGTTGAGATGGATAGCGGGGATGAACCTCGTACCGAGAACTTGTGCACATCGAAGAGGACTGGCACGGAGAGCCTGTGAGAGTAAACTGCATGAGTAAAGATCCGGGTCCTCGAATGACTGTGACTCACCCCTTGGCTACAAAATCTGATATTGCGGGCGTGACTGTTCAGCATGAGCTCGAGACATCGATGCCTCAGTCCGCTTACAAATCCCGTCAACTAGATCCAAGTTAGTCTTGATATTTCATGCATAGGGATAGGATTCTCACACATCGCGAAAAAAGACAATCCGTTCTGGCGTGAAGTGAGCATAAAGGGAAGTGTGTAGTGAAATGTAATACTCACGATGACGTATACGGGGATAACCCAATGGCCACTGCTCACTGGGATAAGGGTCATTATTCCGAATATGCACATCCAGGCATTCTCAAACGTACGTCGCAATATTCTTACACTGAATATTCTATCAGATTGGATCTGTTAGCCTGTCGTTCCGGTTGGGGACATGTGATATTGATTCACTCACCCTCGAACGAAAGTATTACTGACAAGCTGTACAATGACGAGACCGTCAACGCTATGCATGCATCCCGTAGAGTGAAAGCTCTACCGAGACAACAACCATAGCCTGCACCGTACCGGATATCAGAGATTGCGTCATTGAATAGATCTCCAGGGTGCTCACCGCTAAGCTCCTATACCAATCCAACGTGAGCAAGCAAGAATTTGTAATCGCAAGAGCCGCCTCACCAGATGGGCCTCAATATTCCAGCAAAATTCCCAAAATCGGTTACAATGTACTGATACATAGTAATAGTTAAGAAAACCATGTGGATCGTGTCAAGGAACCTATTATTGAGTGAGCGACAACGTCAGTTTAGAACGAAAGGACACCAACCATAAACATAACACCGATCCACGGAGCATAGCCTCGTCTGCGAACTGGTGACTGAAATACAGCCATGTCTGCAGGGTCGTAAGGCCGTAGAATCTAGTCGTGGTACGTCAGCCGTACTGAGAGGGGCGCCATGGACTGGGGAAACCTACGCGCAGGTGACCGCGAATCCCAGGAACGTTGCGCCGAGAGTGCTATTTAAGTCAAGTGACATCAGTTCAGGAGGTATCTGGGAATCTTGACTGCTAGCGTTGAAGCCAGTAACGGTGAGTAGAGATGTCATGGGGGCAAGTGAACGCGGAACGAAATGCGACTGGAGATTGCGAGGTCCTGGAGGGGGGGGGAGTTGAGCAGTTCGTAGGTCAGACTGTGAGTTTATGAAGGCAGTAGTAGTTAGAGTTTTTTCGAGAGCGAAAGTTAGGAATGGAATGAAAATACCGTGAACGTGGACGGGCATGTGTCTTGCTAGTGACATACGGGTAGCACTCTTGGGCAAAGGGGCTGCCGTTTCGACGATGTCTGACATTTTATAATCCCAGCGGAGAGCGGCCGTCCTGTCCACTAGAGAAGTCGAGGTGGCAGCGCCACTTGTCACATCTGTCCGCCGTCCGATAGCAACGGTGCGGCTTCTTGCGGGGTTTGGGAACGACGATTTCCCTCAGAGGGTAATGAACCGTAGTGTCGAGGCTGTGCGAGACTAGAGAACTACAGCTATGTCGCCTCCTGCTGAAGTCAAGTGTTGCTAGTAACATGGGCATGCATCAGCAGGAGACACCGATCTATTTGACGTACTGACGTTACTCAAATCGCTCACCGGGAGATGAACTTCACGATGGGCCCACTTCAACCTCACTGCTGTTCGACATACAGGCTGTCGCAGGTCACCAAGGGCGTGTGGAAATTCACACGTACGAGGATAAGTCTGAACTCTGCGTGAAGGATAGGAGCCCCATCGTGCGCAGAACAAACACAAGTCTATCAAGTTCTGTCATAACCCCAGCGGTATGATGAGCATCAATTGTCAATAACGAAATCCGAAGAGACAATCAGAAAGCTCACATAGGCTCTCTATATTTGAGAAAAAGTATGTCTCGAAAATCATAACATAGTGAAGTGGCAAATGGCGGGTTCGAACTGTCGACGACGGAGGCGTGCTTCAAGCCTGACCCAGATACCAAGGAGACGCGCCACGTGGAAAATTCGAACCGGTTCGGTTCGCCCCGTCAAGTTGAACTCGCGTCCTTGATACTTACCCTGAGGATATTACATCGCTCCGAGTCAGCACTCTTCAACGTCCTCTCAGCCGTCCCCCCTGATCAGACCCGGCTGAACTCCTACGGAAAACGGCTCGCAACATGCTCCTCTAATCCCCCGGTGAAAGTTTTCGACGTGTTCGACATGCAAGTCCAATCCGGCAGTCCACCTAGGCACACGCGAAGTTCAGCCAGATTCTCTGGTTGCATTCGTGCGACCAGCATGCCATTCGGAAGGTGCATTATGGCGGGAAATCGGGCGCGGGTGGCTGGGTACCGGTCAAAGGTTAAGGAGCACACGCTTTTGGTACGTCAACAATCCAGATCATGGCCTATGGCCCTGACGCCTCCTAGTAAATTCAGTTTCATAGGCACCCTATGAACTGGGTGCAATCCTCGCTTATATGTCCTCGGAGAGTATCGTCCCTGCACTCACCTTTCGAAAGTACGTTCCCATTCTTAGTGCACCAACCTATGCCCTGACCTTACTCAACCGTCTTTCTCCCGTTTCCGCCCCAAGTATGAAGCGCTTTGCGTCTGTGAGATGTGACAACATTGCCAAGATATGGTGCTTCGCTTCTCGCGCGGCTGCATTACTACCGCGTTCCAGGTGCGCTCATTCGCCTCCCTTCTCCCCGCCTTCCTTCCCCTCCGCTGTGGGAGAGGTGTGAAAGGTGGAGCGTCAGAAATGTGTCCTTACAAGCTATGGGCACGTTGGCAGAGCAATTCCATTCTTAATTGTGTAAAAGACAACCCCACTTCGCCGTGGCACAAGATCGTCCTCGATTCCGTCTCGGCTTTCATCTTCTCCGCGACGGGCGGGCTCCCCGACATCGTGCGGGTCATTACGTGTCGGGGCCTGACCCAGAATATCTATGTCGCTTTGCGTCCGCGCTGAACAAGATGCAGTTGTGAGTCCTACTTCGTCGCATGCCTTGACGGTCGGGGAGTGACAGGTATCCTGTTAGGTGGCAGCTCTCCGAGAGCGCATCGTCGCGCGCCCTGATGCACGATCCTAAGCATATCAAGTCACTGCACCTAAGGGCTAAGGCGCGAAAAGGAATGAGCAGATATAGTGCGGCAAAATCCGGTGCGCTTTCCGTCTAGCATGTCTGTATACCTAAATCCCTATTCTGATCCCGTCACAGATATCGAGCGCATTTTGCGCATCGATCCCACCGACGAGCTCGCTCATCTCGAGCTGGCAGACCTCGACAAGCACAGGAGCACAAAACAACCGGCGGGGCGATTCCTGAGGTCGGTACAGGGCGCATTGGAGAATGTGCATGATACCGCCTTAGACCTTCCAGAAGAGTCGGACTCTGAGGACTACTCTCACACGGGCTGCGGGAAACCGTGTCGATATTACGACCGATCAGACTGTCCGTACAAGCAAATGTGCGCATACTGCCATGCTCCCGATTCGAAGAGTGTGCGAGATGGGCTGTACGTGGTTTGCAGCGTCTTCGTTTGAGTACCTTGCGCTGACCGTAGGACATGGGATCCGGGACAGGGGTCGCAATGTATGCCTGAATTGGCTGTTCAGCCAGTGCGTCTCGGGAGATCGCTGCCTGTACGCACACGAGGGGATGTATCTCTTCTCTACGGGGTGGTGGAATGACTCCGCGCGTCTCAATCGGATGCAGGAGGAGTTCAGCGTGTCCGTCCAGCGCCAGCCCCTTCCTCCGCATTTAGGTGGAAAAGATACCCCCCTTGCAGGGGCTCTTGTCCCAACGCCGTGGAAACGTGATCTGTGCGCGGGATCGGGGTTGGAGAGGCGCTATAATGGCTGCGAAGAGTATATGCGCTGGGAAGAGGACTGGGACTACTCTGAGCTGCTCTTCAGCGGCTTTGCAGTTGTCGCGGAAGTTTATGAACGTCGGCCGTGATGTATATGTTATATATATCGAACCCAGTCTTGTACAAGAATTCGTATGATACCAAGCGCGGAAGAACCAAGAGAAGGTCCACGCCTTATCCCTTGTATCTACACGTGTCCTACCTTTCACGCCTCCCCAATAATGTAAGCGCGATCTCCGCCTAGTGCGGGTGGAGTTTTAGCACGTATGTCTGGTACGTTCTCGTGGCGCTGAGACGACTGCCCTATAGACCCAAGTTCAATCACCGTTGTAAGCTACATCACACCATTCCGTGAGTGCTTTACGCAATCCACCATGATGAAAATTACGCACACGACCACCACTGAGCCCTTCATCGCGGCTCTTGAACTGTATATTCGACAAAGAACACCAAGGGTTTTCTCGTCGGGCCCCGAGTATGTCACGCACCGCCCCCGCCCGAGCATTAAGCGTCGCGAGGAGCGAGTTGACATACACTACGGGCCGTAGGTGAGCATCGACAGGGGTGACGGGTAGTAGGTAACGAGGGACTCACGCTTGCTGTACACAAAGTAGACCCCAAAGTAGACGAAATTCCCAGGCAGGGCAGTAAACTACAGCGGCGATCCGCAGACGAGTGAGGAGTCACCCACAATTTAAGATTGGTGAGACAGACGTACGGTGATCAGCGAAATCAGCGCGCACACGCTAGTCAAGAGGCCAGTGTTGATAGAGTACCTCATCAGAAGTAGCACCACAGAGTCGGACCTGCAGAATTAGTTAGTCAGGCGCCTATCTCATCATCACTGGAGGGAGTAGAGGCCGTGAACTGGCCTTTCAATGCCGGTGACCATATTCTTTAGCAGCCAACATTGAGAGACAGTGACGATAGCGTCGGCAGAGAGGTCTGCAGCTATTGCGGTCCAGAAGCACCACTAAGATGTGCACGCGTAAGATGTTGTCAAGGTTGACAGCGAGGATGATCCTCGTACCGAGAACTTGTGCACTTCGAAGAGAAGTTGTACGGAGAGCCTGTGAGAGTGGACGGTTTGAGCAAATACCCGAGTCGTTAAATGATTATGACTCACCCCTTGGCTACAAAATCTGATATTGCGGCGTGAGCATTCAGTACGAGCTCAAGACATCGATGCCTCATCCCGCTTACAAATCCCGTCAACTAAATCCAAGTTAGACAAGGTATTCAATACACAGGGACTGAACCCTCACACATTGCGAAGAGAGATAGCCCGTTCTGACCCGATTCAGTGAGCATAGGAGGAAGAGCGTAGCGAAGAGCGATACTCACGATGACGAATACGGGAATAATCCAATAGCCATTGCTCACTGCGTTCAGGGTCATTATTCCGGCGGTGTATATCCAGGCCGCCTCATACGTACGCCGCAGTATTCTTACACTGAATATTCTGTCAGATGTGATTTGTTAGCCTGTCGTGCCGGTTTGGGACATGTGATCCTGAGTCACTCACCCTCGAACGAAAGTATTACTAACAAGCTGCATGAGGACAAATGGCCTTCAGTACACTGTGTGCATCCCATAGAGTGAAGGCTCTACCGAAACAACAACCATAGCCTGCTCCGCATTAGGTCTCAGGGATACCCTAGTTGGATGGATCACAAAGGTGCTTACCGCCAAGCTCCTACGCAAGTCTAACATGAGCAAGCGAGAAGCTGTCAGCACGAGGAGCGCCTCACCAGATGGGTCTTAGTACTCCAGTCAGATTTCCAAAATCTATTACAAGGTATTGGTACATAGTGATGGTCAAAAAAACCATGTGGATCGTGTCAATGAGCCTATTATTGTGTGAGCGATAGAGGAGGGTGTAATTAATAGGCGCTAACCATAAGCATAACACCGATCCACGGAGCAAGACCTCGTCCGAAAACTGGTGATTGAAATACAGCCATGTTTGCAGGGTCGTAAGGCCGTAAAAGCTAGTCGCGGTACGTCAGCCGTATCGACTATAGCGACTAAGAGTGGGGAAACCTACGCGCAAGTGACTGCAAATCCCAGGAACGTTGCGCCGAGCGTGCTACCCAGGTCTAGTGTCATCATGCCAGGGGGTGGCTGTAAACCTGGGCTGCTGGCGTTGAAGCCAGGAAAGGTGGGTAGAGATGTCATGAGGAGGCGTGCACGCGCAACGAAGGTGACCCGGGACTGTGAGGTCCTGAAAGAGACGTTGAGCGGCCTGGAGGTCAATCTGTGCGTTTATGAAGGCGAGCTGATCAGGGTTTGTTCAACAGCTAAGCCTCAGAACGGAACACAAATACCGTGGAGGTAGATCAATGTGTCTTGCCACCATGCGGACAGCACTCTCGGGCAAAGGGGCTGCCATTTCTTCAGTTTATATATCGCAACGGAGTGGACGACCTGTCCGCTGGAGAGGCCGATGTGTCGGCGCCACTTGTCACATCTGTCGGCCGTCCGATAGCAACGGTGCTTCTTGCGGGGTTTAGGAATGACGACAACCCTCCGGAGGTAATAACCGTAGCGTCGAGGCTATGCGGTGGCCAGAAAAGTGCGGCTATGTCGCCTTACGCTGGATTCGAGTGTTTCTAATATGGGATTGCATCAGAAGGAGACATCCAGTACAATACAGTGGATCTATTTGACGTACTGATATTACTCATATCGTTCACCGGGAGATGAACTTTACGATGTGGCTACTTTGGCCTCATTGTTGTTCGACACAGGGCTGTCGCGGGTCGGCAAGGGGGTGTAGAGTGGTCACAAGCTGGCGGATCTAAGTCTGAACTCCGAAGGAATGATAGTAGGAGCCGCATCGAGTGGTGCGATACAAACGCAAGATTGTCGAGTTCCATCCAAGACCCCAACGACATCATGAACGCCAATAGTCAATGACGAGAGTCGAGTCGGGAATGGAAAAGCTCACATAGGATCGACATATTTGGGAGAAAACATACCTCGGAAGTCATAACACTTGAAGTGACGCGACGGATAGAAGCGTACTTCAAGTTTGACTGAAGGAGATCAAGGAGGCGCCCCGTATGGGGAACTCGAACCGGTTCGGCTTTCTATGCATAAGTTGAACCAACCACAATAAGACCGCAAGGATCTTACACGACACTTCGCTCAGCACGCTTCACTGTCCTTTCAGCCGTCCCCCTTCTCAGATCCGACTGGACTCCTACAAGAAAGAACCGCAACAAGGTCCTCTGACCTTCTGGTGAAGCTTCTCGACGTGTCCGACGGCGAGATACAGCAGCGCTTCAATGGGTACAGATATGCTCAACGGGTATGTGTCACACTCATTCAAACGGATACCTTTTCCGACGCCGCTTGTGCTCTTCTCAAGTAATAAAGATCTCAAATTGTACTCCAAATAGGGACACACGATGTTCTACCAGGTTCTTTGGCCACGTTTATAGGAGATTGGAATGCCATTCGGAAGTTGGGATAGGGCGAGAGATCGGGTGCGGGAAGATCGAGGAGCACACGCTTCAGGTGCGTGTCAGCGACACATATCATGATCTACCTTTCTGACGCGTCCCAGTGAATACATGCACCCTATAAAATGGGCTGAGTCCTCGCCTATGCGTCTTCGGAGGACATCATCTCTGTCCTCGCCTTCAACCCAGAAAGTACGTCCCGATACCTCTTAACGCACTAACCTACGCCCCCATCTTACGCTCGGCTTTCTCCCGCTTCCCTCGCCGACGCATAGCCCTCCCTTATGCAACTTTTTACCCTATGTGTCCCCAGGCGACGGTACCTCCGGCGCCTATGCCTTCGGGGGGCAATGTCATCGGCTACAGCACGGTCTCCTGGCCTCCCGTCAAAGACCCGTCCTTCTCAGTCAAGCACGTCTCCCAGTCAGGTACCCGTCTTCGGCCCAGACATGAAGCATTTTGCGTTCGCGGTAAGCGACGACATGGTCAACATCTGGGACTTCGCGGTCCACGCGGCTGCAATCACTGCTACGTCCTAGGTACATTCATTCGCCTCCCTTCGCCTCCTCCCCCTCCTCCTCCTCCTCCGTCCTCGGTTGTTCGAGGACAGGGGTATCGGAGACATATGCTTACGAGCTGCTGGCGCGTTTGCAGGACAAAACCATTCCCACTCGACTCAACGTTGGGACCGTCCCCCCCACGGGTTCCTCCTCTCGTGGTCGATCCCGGGAAGCGTCTTCGCCGCGTCCTCGGCAGTGGCGAGGTGATACCGTGAAAGGGGAACCCGAAAGGCGTGTGGGAGGAAGGCAGTAATCTAGGGGCGGGGTAGGGACTTTCAAGGAAGTGCGGACAGTTGTAGGATATGAAGGGTAAGGTTGTAAGCTACACGAATGCGCACATCAATGTTTCTAAACCAATGGTTGCTACAAAATCTGTCCCCAAAACGCCCCATAGGCTCGATGTGCTGAGTCACGTTCAGCACAACAGGCCCACCTTAGCGCATCCGACATTACGCGTTCGCCGTCACGGCATCCGATGTTCTTGAGCCAACACCTTTTCAGCCCTGGCTCTCCGATACTGACATATCGCTCATGAACCCGCCAGCTACTGGGACAGTGTTGGTGGAGGAACGCTCGAAGTAGCTATAGACTTCGCTGCCCCTCACTCCCGAATCACCGTACACCCCACCTCGCACCCTTCTTGTTCGCATCGCAGCTCACCTTGGTTCTGTGACTCGTAGATCTGCGCGCGCATCTCGACATACAACACAGCGGAGCCGTACAACGTGAAGAACTTGCAGTTGCTGTTATAAGAGATCCACGTGTTTGGCTTCCCAGCGTTCACCCCCACGAAGAGGTGGGGCGACGAGCTCCCCCGGACGATGATGACTGCGCGGGTCGTGCGTGGGGAGGTCAAATATAAGGAGCACATCGTGCGCGGGATCGAGAACGCGCCACAGGTGATCATGGACTTGCACCTTGGGAATAACTTCGAGAAGAGCGTGCTGTTAGTTGCAATTGAGTAGACGTGTCGTACTTTGTGAACTAGGGACAGACTCCAAATGCTATACATATCCCAAAGGTATGGACAGACCCTAAGGGTCAAAAGGCCGACCCTCGCCAGTGGGCGGCCGATTAGATAGACATTGATGTATATACAATACTGCGGTACACTAGCTATGACATACTACGGAGTGCAGGATGGAAATATCCTACATGCTTGTCGCCTAACCTCGTCGACAAAGTTTTTCGGAGTCGTCGCAATATTGTATAGTAAGGGTACCGCAGTCAGTGAAAGGGGAATATGAGACGACACGGCGTAGCAGCACGCCAGCACACGATCACTGAGCAAATTTGGCGTCGTCCGGCCACTGGAGCTTGACCTCTATGACTTTAAGACATGGCAACAGACGGGCAGACTTGAAGATGACACTCTTCAAGTCAAATGGCTCGTCGGTAGCCTGTGAAATGGTATAGTCAGCCTTGGAAGTCACACATCCCTGGCAAGACACATGTACCATGTAGGCGTATCTCTCCCCGGGTCCGGTGACCCTCTCGTCTTTCGTCTACCCCATCACGGTGCCGTCAAGTACAATGAGTTTCTCGTTGACCGTCGCAGACGTGGATGAGCACACGCACCACGCCGATACTCTTCACAATTGCGCGCGCCATGGCTATGAGAAGCGGCTTCCGCGGCCTTGATATGTAAACCTGGTTGGTCAGGTTCCACACTGTGACCTGGCCTGTTTTCTGTAGCTGCCCCAATTTGTCCTAGAGAAACGCAACCACGTGAGCGTTCCGCACGTGAATATGTTGCATGGACCAAGGATTACGCCCTCACCTTGAATTGGATGACAGCCTTCATCTGCTTCTGATCCTCTCCTAGCTTGCGTGCGTTACGGGAAGTATCGAAGGCCGCCTTGTCGGGATCCTTGAGACCGCTCCCAGTCAACGCATCTGCCACGTTCATATCGAAAGAAGTCTCCATATCAATACCGATGAGAGGATCGCTGTTAACCTGCACATCGTCTTGACCAACAACGTTAGGGTCGCAGCGGTCCGGAGCAGCATCCATCTATCCGGGTACGCGTATTAGTCGTGGAAAAGGAGGCGCCAGAATATAGCACATACGATACCCATGTGCACCCATCCGCCCGAATGTTCACGATTCACAAGGTCGCAAGCGATCTGGCCTGCAGTAGAATGGGCGATGCCCAGGACTTGTACGGTGAGCTGGACACTGCGAATCCATGACACAGTGCTTCGAATGACTTCGTTCTGGAGCGCAGAGTACGTACGCCATTAGAATCTGCACAGCAGTTGATCGCGTGTGGACTCACCATTTGAAAGTGACCACGAGCACTGTCGACGTGAGGTAGTGCGCCAAGCGGACTAGCGAACGTCTTCCACTCTTCCAACGTGCAGATGAGACCGTCGATACCTCGCCTGAATCCGTCAAGGTTCTCTGCGGCCAAATCGCACTTTTGACGACATTTGATGGCATACTGGTGGATTGTACTCCATTTATCATGCGTAGAAGGCTAGGATTATGTGAGTCACTATTGCAGAGCAACAAGGCCATGAAATGAACTAGGTACCCCGGTCATTGTGCTGGCCGTCAAATGGGAAAGGGGAATTTCGTCTTCCGCGATAGCCACGACGCTAGGGGCGACTTTGTGCTTCAACAGACCTGCACTATTTGCTAGGTCGAAAGTCTGAAAAGACGTCAGGTCGATGTACATGCGTAGTATTGCGTTGCCCACTGAATGTGCACAGATACTCACCAGCTTTCGGAAGTAATTGGAATGGTTGGACGACAGATGTCCTGGGTAGAACAGTCTTCCCAACCAGCTCTCCTCTTGACTCCAAGCCTGCAATTGTCGTTACTCTCACGCCGTGATAACTGTCGAGGGAGGATCAGATACCTTGAGCAGAGTGCTCCGGTCCACGTTCAACTGGATGTTGTCCGGAACACCGGCACACGACAGCACGAAGGCAAGCGTTGCACCGCAAGCCACCTCTTCCCACGAATCACAGTGACCACGAAAATTCTTCAAATTGAAAGAGTGGGGGTAGGTACGACCTGCGACTTCTAAGTCGTGCCTGAGTACGTTCGTCTCGGAGCAGAACCGTTCGAAGAATACCCGGCCGCTCGGTTGAAGGATGTGCGTGTACTACGGATGGTGTACGTCCGGTCAACGTCACGTGGAGGTCCACTAAGTATACAGACACACCTCGCGCTCAACCTTCATCCAGAGCGGTGCCTCGAGATCATGGGTCGAGTCATCGACGCGCTGAATAGAGGGTCCATGCCGTACAAGTGGGTACTGGGCTTGTCCGGTGAGGGCACTGGAGGGGGCCCGTTGATCGAAGCCGGCGCACGGAGGGCGGCCGCAGAAACTAGCCATAGGGATGAGGTGAGAACAGCGGATAGAGGGCGATACTGGCGTACGACTTTATAGAGCTCCAAGGAGGGGATTCAAACACAACATAACGAGGATTCGAAATGCCGTCGCTGCACATGAGGGCTGGCGAAGATGGGCGTCCCGTCCTGTCCATATCGTGGAAGGAAAAGTTCTCGCTGCATTTGGAATGATGCTCAGGGATGCATTCAACGTGGACCAGCCCTGTAACCTGTTTGGTAAGAGATAGCTTCGGGTGAGATACTACTGACGGAGGGCGTCATACCAGGCAGTGACGCGCAACGTGGCCGGCGAAGAAGCGTACTCGGTGTCTTCCGAGCCCTGTAGCTAAGTATTTGCTGATGGCGCTCCGTTGCCCCTACCAGTTGGACGCCCGTGAGTCGGAAGAAGGTCGGGCTATCTCGGAAGCCAATCACAGAGATCTTTGGGCTCCCCGAGCCGGGCCGGACGGCGATGCGCAGAGCGGCCTAGGCCCTTCTATATCATTTTGGTCTAGTGCTTCCGGGGTTCAATGACCCTGGGCAAGACACGTAACAAGACTCGCAAGATGGTTACCGGAGCCGACCCCGCCACTGCCTCGAGGAGGGAGACCCCGCAATCCAGGTTCATAGAGTTTATTTGCTTGCCCCACGCGAATCTCCGGTGGCGGTTCGAGCCAGATCTGATCCATACCATACTCCCGCGCACAGACCCATCGTGGCGTGCGGCGCCCTGTTCAATTGTTTGCCTGCTCACTTGCCCGCTCTTCCACGTCTTGCGTCGCGGTCGCAGTCCGCTCGTCCGTCCACGCATGCGAAGGCCCCCATGCCGTCCGAGGTCTCCAGTGGCGCAGAGAGCGCGTCCAGCTGACCCCCCTATTTGGCACGGACGCGACCTATCCGGTTCATTACCCCCATGATGTTTCAAGCTCGGAGTCGGTGCGGTAGGGGCAAGATCTGTGCATTTATCAGACACTGTCAGGTGCGTAACAGGCGCGATAACCCCTCCCCCCATACGGGGTTCCAGATGACCAACGTACCAATCATCAGATTCCTACTCGTCCATACATCATTTGATGATCCTATTCAATTCCGGCATAGTAATGTAGCCCAGTCTGCGGTCGCCCCAAGAAGCTCACCCCGCGGCGAGTGCGTTCTTCACTCCGCGATCTCCCTCCACCCCGCAGTTATCCATCGAACCCCACCCATGTGCCACCGTGCCATTACGTGCCCCTGTCTGACGGGAATGAATTATAGAGCCTCATCCACACCAATGCGACGGGGCTTCCCCGGCGTTCACATCGGCATCCCCGCCTCCCTCCGCGACCGACGCGCGAAGCGCGCGAGCCACATCCGCCCGCATGGGGGGAGCTAGCTCCTCTAGCTCCGCCCTTTTTCTCTTCCAGATCCGCCCGGCGGTCCTGCCGACCCCTGTCAAGTTTCCCGTCACCAGTACTCACCGTCAGTGCCCAGTGCATGTCCAGCCGCCGCGACCACCGCCGGTCTCGCCCCTGGGCGGCGTCCGTCACGACTCACCCGATCCCCCGCCCCCGCGCTCGCGGCGGCGCACGCGTCACGGTAGGCAAAGGCCGCACTATGCGTGCCTTTGAAGCCACGCCGCTGCGAGCCTCCCGATCTCCGCCCCTAGCGAAAGTCGAAGAATCAAAACGCGGTGCCGCGGCAGCCGCGTCACCCCTACCGCGGCTCTTCCCATGTCCGACGCGAGCGCGCATGCGCGCTAGCATGATCCCCACCCAGGACGCGAAAGGCGTCATGGGCGCTAGCCTCATGCCCGCGTCCACGCCGAGCGGCGCGTGCCAGACTCCGAGCGGCTCAACCACGGCGTACTACTTTGCGCCCGTTCAGGGAGGGAGAATGTGCCTGTCTACGGGTAATCATGGGCCGCCCCTTCGTCTAACCCACATCTGGGCTTATCTTGCACCGAACTTGAATTTCAATGGCGAAACGTCCAACTGGTAGGGTCGCCATATCACACCTAGCCTTGACAAGAGCTGGAAGATACGACGTTGCGGCGAAGATGTTAGTGCTGCATGCCATCGGCACGGAGAGGGCCCTGGCCCCTGACCCAGCCACCGGAACGCTTAACCAATCATGGACCGGCGCCACTCGGTTAGTATGCGTTACATACGCTGACACTCGTCCGTTTTCGTGCATGCGGGGAGCTCCTCGTCCCTTAGTCCTCCGCTCACACACTCTGACGTCCCTGGAGGAACTGAGAGCACCGTCGATTGACATGGCCGCCAGTTTGAATGGTCTGGCCCGTCCGCGACCAGCGCACACGGTAGCCATCATCACCTCCGAGTCGATGCCCTTGGCAATCTCCCCGGACGTCTGCGGCTGCACACATCTCTATTTTCGTCAGCTGTCTTATTAGAACCAATCACATCGGCGACTATTGACACGTTTGGAGACAGCGTTGCCACCCAAGCCACCGTTCCCCCCCGGTACCCCTTTGTGACCGCACGAGCCCCGCAGAAATTTCACCCACACCACGAGGGAAGCTGTTCCCAACGTCATGGGACTTTTCTTTCCTAATTATCCGCCCCACCAGCGCTCGCCTGGCATGCTGTTATCCTGCCTCCCCGTCGACAGCTTGTCCGGCCACGGTCGGGCCCGTCTCCGTTTCACACTACCAAACTCAGTGTGGCTCTCGCTGTCGCCCGACGCCGCGGCTAAGGTAAGCGTGTAGGCACGGGCACAGGCTCGCGTGCGGCCAGTCATGCTAGTTCTCCGCCGTTGCATGCTACCGCGCGCGTTATACGAGCGGCCTACCGTTCTGCGGCGTACAAACTTGCGCGCTCGCGCATCCGCGTCCGCGAACGTGTCCGGGAACGCCCCGCTGACACGCGCGCGCCAATCAGCGCGTGGAGCAGCTTCACCGCGGCGTAGTGCGTGTTTGGGCGTGACTGTTTACCGTGTTGTTCACTAAGAGGAAGGTGGCAAATTATATGGTCTTGGAGGTCATGGCTAACCAAATGCCATCCATGGGTCATAGATAGTGTTCCCGGAGGCTTTATGTCAAGTGATGCACTGCACATCATGTTGCACCTGCTAATAGTCATTGCAGAACTGATGTACATGTTATATACGGAACCCAGTCTTGTACAAGAGTTCGTCTGATACCGAACGCGGAAGGAGCAAGATAAAGTCCACGCCCTATTCCCTGTATCTACACGTGCCCTACCTTTCATGCCTCCCCAATAATGTGAGTGCGATATCCACCTAGTGCGGATGGAGTCTTAGCACGTACCTCTGGTACATTCTCGTGGTGCTGAGACGACTGCCCTATGGACCCAAGTCCAATCACTGTCGTAAGCTACATCATACCATTCCGTAAGTACTTTACCCATGCCTCTATGATGAAGATTACGCACATGACCACCGCTGAGCCCTTCGTCTCGGCTCTTGAACTCTATGTTCGACAAAGAGCCCCAAGACGGTCCTCTTCCGGCCTCGAGCATATTGCGCACCGCCCCCGCCCGAGCATTGAGCGTCGCAAGAAGCGAATTCACATACACTATGGGCGGGAGGTGAGCACCGATGACGGTGACGGGTAGTAATGACCGGTGGGCCCACGTTTGCTGTACACAAAGAAGAATCCTAAGTAGATGAAGTTTCCTGGGAGAGTAGTGAACTACGGTGACAATCCTCAGATGAGGGAGGGTGACACGTAGCGACGGATTGGCGATACGTACGGTAATCAGCGCGATCAACGCACATACGCTGTTCAAGAGGCCGGTGTTGATGGAGTACCTCATCAGGAGTAACAGGACAGAGTCAGATCTGCAGAAACAGTTAACTGGACGCATGTCTCGTCGCTACTAGAGATAGCAGAGACGATGAACTAGCCTTCCGACGCCAGTGACCATACTCTTTAGCAACCAACATTGAGAGACGGTGACGATAGCGTCGGCAGAGAGGTCTGCAGCTATCGCAGTCCAGACGCACCACTATGATGTTCGCGCGTAAGATGTTGCCAAGGTGAAAGGCGAGGATGAACCTCGTACCGAGAACTTGTGCACCTCGAAGAGAAGTTGTACGGAGAGCCTGTGAGAGTGGACTACATGAGTGAAGATCCGGATCGTCAATGATTGCGACTCACCCCTTGGCCGTAAAATCTGATATTGCGGGCGTCGCCATTCAGTATGAGCTTAGGATATCAATCCCTCAGACCGCTTACAAATCCCGGCGACTAAATACAGGTTAGACAAGGTATTGAATACACAGGAGCAGGGCCCTCACACATTCCGAAGAGAGATAGCCCGTTCTGACCCGATTCAGTAAGCATAGGGAGAAGTGCATAGTGAAGGGCGATGCTCACGATGACGAATACGGGGATAAACCAATAGCCATTGCTCACTGCAGTGAGGGTCATTGTTCTGACGATGTATATCCAGGCCGCCTCACACGTACGCCGCAGTATTCGTACACTGAATATTCTGTCAGATAGCATCTGTTAGCCTTTCCTGCCGGTGGGGACATGTGACCTAGAGTAACTCACCCTCGAACGAAAGTATTACTGGCAAGCTGTACAATGGTGGATGATCGTTAACGCTGTGAGGGGATCCCATAGAGTGAAAGCTTTACCGAAACAACGACCAGAGCCTGCACCACACTGGATGTCGGTGGTTTCGCCATTGTATAGATCACGACGGTGCTCACCGCTAAACTCCTATACCAATCCAACATGAGCGAGCAAGAAGCTGTCATCACAAGAAGCGACTTACCAGATGGGCCTCAGTATTCCAGTCAGATTTCCAAAATCTGTTACAAGGCATTGATACATAGTAATAGTCAAGAAAACTATGTGGATGGTGTCAATGAGCCTATTATTGAGTGAGCAATAACATCAGTTTACGACGAAAGGACACCAACCATAGAAAATACACCGATCCACGGAGCATGGCCTCGTCTGCGAACTGGTGACTGAAATACAGCCATGTCTGCAGGGTCGTGAGGCCGTAGAATCTAGTCGTGGCACGTCAGCCGTACTGGGAGGGGCGCCATGGACTGGGGAAACCTACGCGCAAGTGACCGCGAATCCCAGGAACGTTGCGCCGAGGGTGCTATTCAAGTCAAGTGACATCAGTTCAGGAGGTACCTGGGAACCTTGACTGGTAGCGTTGAAGCCAGTAACGGTTAGTAGAGATGTCATGGGGGTAAGTGAACGCGGAACGAAAGGCGACCGGAGATTGCGAGGTCCTGGAGGGGGGTTGAGCAGTTAAGAGGCCAAACTGCGAGTTTATGAAGGCGGTAGTGGTTAGATTTTGTTCGAGAGCGAAAGTTGGGAGTGTAACGAAAATACCGTGAACGTGGACGGGCATGTGTCTTGCTAGTGACATACGGGTAGCACTCTTGGGCAAAGGGGCTGCCGTTTCGACGATGTCCGACGGTCTATGATCCCAGCTGAGAGCGGGGGTCCTGTCCGCTGATGAAGGCGATGTGGCAGCGGCACTTGTCACATCTGTCGCCCGTCCGATAGCAACGGTGCTTCTTGCGGAGTTTGGGAATGACGATCGCTCTCCGGGGGTAATGAGCCGTAGTGCCGACGCTGAGCGAGGCTGGAAAAGTACCGCTATGTCGCCTCCTGCTGGAGGTAAGTGTTACTAACGTGGGTCTGCATCAGCAGGAGAGGCCCATTACGATATTGTAGATCTATTTGACGTACTGACTTTGCTCATATCGTTCACCGGAAGATGAACTTTACGAAGGGGCCACTTCCACATCACTGGTGTTCGACACACACGCTGTCGCAGGTCACCAAGGGCATGTGGTCAGTTCACACGGACGAGGATAGGTTTGTGCCCCGCGTGAAGGATGGGGGCTACATCGTGCGCAGAACAAACACAAGTTTATCAAGGTCTGTCCGTAGCCCCAACCACATGATGAACATCAGTAGTCATCAACAAGATTCAAAGGGATGATGGAAAGTTCGATATATTTGAGAGAGAGAGAAACATGTCTAGAAAATCATAACAGAGTGAAGTGGCGAATAGCGGGTTCGAACTATGAGGATGGCGGCGTGGTTCAAGTCTGACTCAGAGATGCCAAGGAAGCGCGCTGCATGGGAAACTCGAACCGGTTCGGTTTGCCACATTGAGTTGAACTGGCCCTTGTAATACTTACCCTGATGATCTTACATCTCCCAACACTCTTCACTGGCAGCGTCCTCTCAGTCGTCCTCCTCATCAGACCCAGCTGAAATCCCACGGAAAATGACTTGCAACAGCCCCCTCTGGTATCCCGGTGAAAGTCATCGACGTAGTCGACGGAGAGACGCAGCGGTTTTGTGCTCTCGTCAAGCCACGCAAGTCTAATCCGGCAGTCCACCTAGGCACACGCGAAGTTCAGCCAGATTCTCTAGTCGCACTCGTACGACCAGAATGTCATTCGGGAGGTGTAGTGTGGCGGGAAATCGGGCGCGGGTGGCCGGTCAAAGGTTAAGGAGCGCACGCTTCTGGTACGTCAACAGCCCGGGTTATGGTCTATGTTCCTGACGCCTCCTAGTAAACCCAACTTCATAGGCACCCCATGAACTGGGTGCAATCCTCGCCTATATGACCTCGGAGTATCATCTCTTCCCTCGCCTTCAAAAGTACGTCCTTATGCCTGTTAATGCCCTCGTCTATGCCCTAACCTTACTCAGCCGTCTTTCTCCCGTTCCCGGCCCGAGCACGAAGCACTCGCGTCTGCGAGATGCGAAAACATTGTCAAGATCTGGAGATTCGCTGCTCACGCGGCTGCACTCCTACCGCGTTCCAGGTGCGTTCATTCGTCTCCCTCCCCTCTACCTTCCTACCCCTCGGCTATTTGTGAGGTGGAGCATCAGAAACGCGTTCTTACAAGCTGTCGGCGCGTTGGCAGAACAAAACCATTCTTAACTGGATCAAAGACAACCCCGATGCGCCATGGCACAAGACTGCTCGATTCCGCGTCGGGGTCCTTCTCCGCGACAGGCAGGCTCTCCGACATCGTTTGGCGCGGTCAGTGTTCGCTCCGGGGCAACATCCTCTCTGTGTCCCTCAGCGATGGCGGGATGATGCTCTAGAAGGACTTCGTATGGGTGCGTGCATGAGCGGGGATAAGTAAAGGGTAGAGTGGGGACTTCCAAGGAACTGCGGATGGTTTTAGTACGTCAAGGGTAGGGTGGTTGTAGACTACACGAGCAATGCGTACGTCGATGTTTCCAATCAGTTTTGCCATAAGGTCTGTCCCTAATACGCAGTGCAGGCTGGGCGTCCTAAGTCACGTTAGGCGTATGGGCATGTTCCGTGCGTTCGAATTGCTTTCACTTGCTCCCCGGACGTCCAGACTGCTGACATACTTTTCGTTTCCCGTGCAGCGTTCCAGCATTATGTGGCACAGGACACGTCGCGCGCGCAAGATCGAAAACAAGGACGGTCTTCTGTGTCTGCTGTAGCTAGGCGTCCTTGGTATGACTGACATGACCGCACACCATGAGTGGGAGGGGTTTGTGCGACCAAAAGTGAAGAAGGCGAGTCTCTGCGATCATTTCATGGGATCCTCATGCTCATAGTAGCCCAGGGCGACGTCGTATTCGTCTCGGCCACATCTGGGGCTATCGGAGCGTGAGTTCCGGCTCTATGCATGCTTTTTTGGATTTCTTCCGACTGTGCTCCTTCACAGCGTCGTCCTAGAACTCATAAAGTTGGCTGGATGCAAGGTCATCGCGTCTGTGGGCTCAGACGAGAACTTTGCCGACCATATATCTTCCTTGAGCGCCGATGTCGCGACCAACTACAAGACGGGGCCGACCAGGGAAGCCCTCGAAAAGGAGGGCCCTCTTCACTAGTGCGTCCATTCTCCCACATCACACTCGTACATGTCTCTCATAGTCTCACCAGCTACTGGGATAATGTCGGTGGAGAAACGCTCCAGGTAGCTATCGACTTCGCTACCCCACACTCCCGAATCGTTGTACGCTCCGCTCTGCTTCTTCCTTGTCCGCACCGTATCTCACCCCGGTTGTGTGACGTGCAGATTTGCGGGAGCATCTCGACGTACAACACCGCGGAACCGTACAACGTGAGGAACCTGCAGTCGCTGTTGTGGAAGGAGATCCACATGCACGGCTTCCTGATGTTTACGCTCGCGAAGAAGTAAGGCGACGAATTCTCCTGGACGACGCCTGCGCGGGTCATGTGTGAGGAGGTCGCGTATAAGGGGCATATCGCGCGCGAGCTCGAGAACGCGCCTCAGGCGATCGTGGATCTGCACCCAGGGAATAACTTCGGGAAGAGTGTGTTGGTAGTCGCGGATGAGTGGACGCGACATACTCTGTGGACAGATTCCAAATGTGATGCTATTTATAAGACTATAATCCAAAGTGTCGAGACTCGTCAGCTCCTAATTGTGACCGACACTACGTGATATCGAATTGTACCATAACAAGAAATACGCGAGGGAAGCTTTGGGGGTCATGACTACGTATCCAAAAGCTGTGAACAGGCCCGAAGGGAGGAAGTATAGGTCGGCCGCGCGGTCGGGCATCTAATTATTGTACACACAAGCTGATGATTCTGCGGTACTGCGGTACACTGGCTAATCATGTCATAGCACCCTATGAAGTGCAGGTTGGAGATATCTTGGACACTCCTCACCTAAACTCGTCGACAGCACGCGATCAGCGAGTAGATCCGGCGTCATCCAACCAATCGAGGTTGACCTTTATGACTTTAAGACACGGTGACAACCTGGCAGACTTGAAGATGACACTCTTCAGATCGAATGGTTCGCCGGTGGCCTGTGCATCATAATCAGCCTCGGAAGCCACGCCCTTAAGTAGCGAGACACAGACCATGAATATGTATCTCTCTTCCGGTCCGGTCGCCGTCTCGTCTGTCACCTACGCCAGCACAGTGCTGTCAGTTGCTCGTGGGTTGCCACGGACACTGTCGAGCGCACGCACCACTCCGATACCCCTCATGATGGCGTGCGCCATGGCTGAGAGAAGCTGCTTCCGCGGCCTTGACATGTGTGCTTCGTTCGTTGTGGTCCACACGGTGACTTGGCCTGTCTTCCGCAGCTGCCCCAATTTGTCCTGGGGCGGATCGAGCATGTGAGTGTCCCGTACGTGGTTGTGCGGCTTAGATGAACGATTGCGCCCTCACATTAAAGCGGACTGCAGCCTTCATCTGCTTATCATCCTCTCCGAGCTTCCGTTCGTTGCGGGAGGTATCGAAAGCCGCCTCGTCGGGATCTCTGAGATCGTTCCCGGCCAACGCATCAGCCATGCTCATCTCGAACGATGTCTCCATAGTATAACTGCTCGGAGCGCCAGTGACCTAGAGAAGAAGGCGTCGCATTAGTATCACACAGACGCGCGCTATATGGCCCGCTTACATTCTGGTCTTGAACAATCACTCGCAGAGGAGGTCTGGAGAGAGATGTGTCTGTGAAAGACGGAGGCGGCTGCGATACGGCGGAGCCGTTCGTCTGCCTAGTATCCTCTTGACCAACGACGTTAGGATCGCAGTGGTCCGGAGTGGTAACCATCTATGAGGGCACACACATATTAGTCATGAATAAGAAGTTAGTATATAACACGGACGGCGCTCATGCGCACCCGTTCGTCGGTCGAATGTTCACAAGTTGCAAGCTTATAAGCGATCTCCTCGGCAGCCTTAGAATGGGCTATGAACAGAGCTTGTAAGATGAGCTGGAAACCACGAGTCCATGGCACGGTGTTTCTATGAACTTCGTTCTGTAGTAGAGTCTATGCTCCATATGTGAGAGTTTGCCCGGCACTTGGTCGCATGTGAGCTCACGATTTGAGAGTGAGCGCTCTCGACATCACGACGCAGCGCGTCAGGGTGGATGATGTAAGTACGCTTCCACTCTTCCAACACGTGGATGAAACGGGCGATATGTTGGTTGAATTTGTTGAGGCTAGTCGCAGCCAACTCGCACTTTTGCCGACGTTCCACGGCATACCTAGAAACCATAATCCATGTCTCATACGTAGAAGCCTAGGAAGATGTAAGTGCTTGTCGCAGAGTGAATGTCTCGCGAATTGAGCTACCTTCGGCCCCGTCTTAGCTGTCAAACAGGAAAGGAGGGTCTCATCTCCCATGATGGCCGCGATGCTAGGGGCGACATCATCCCTCAATACAGCCATGGTCGGATTCACCAACTCGAAAGTCTATGAAGATGTCCAGTCGGTACATGTGCATAGAATTGGGTTGCCCACTGAATGTGCACAGGTACTCACCAACCTCCAGAAGAGATTGTAGTCGATGATCGACGGATGACCCGGACAGAACAGTCTTTCCCACCAACTCTCTCCTCGGCTCCAAGCCTATAAAATGTTGTTACTACCTCACCATGAGAACCGTCGAGGAAGGATCTCGTACCTTGAGCAGGGTACTCCGGTCAACCTTCAACCTGGCGTCCTGCGGAACATCGGCGTACGACTGCACGAAGGCGAGTATTGCGTCGAAGACTGCATTTTCACACAGGTCGTGGAAACCGCGAAAATCCTTGAAAAGGGAAGGGTAGTCATTGGTATAGCCTGCGGCCTCCGAGGCATGTTTGAGCGTGTTCAATATACTAGAACAGACTTCTTCGGTGAAAATACAGCATCTAGGCTGAAGGATCTGCGTGTACTATAGATGGTATGCGTGCGGTCAGCGTCGCGCCGTGAAGGTCCACTGCGTACGATACAAACTCACCTCGCGCACGACTCGATCAGGGACCGAGTCACCGCCACGCTGAGATGGGGGATCAGGCTGTGTATTCGACTCGGGGTTCCGTTGACCAAAGGCTGCGCACAGAGGGACACAGTAGACGTTAGTCATAGCTAGTAGGAATGAGATGAGAACTGAGAATCACAGAGAGCTCCTTTTAAATGCCGGGTCTACGACATGTGGAGGATGGCATTACTACACCATGTCGCGAGCGGACTCGAGTCGGCACGTCCGAACCTAGGAGCGAAAGACGATCAGCGGTGTGACGACAGCCAATAGTCTTGGACAGGCGGGTGGAAAAGAAACCCGAGTGGGGCGGATGTATGAAACGATTTATTCGCCGAACTTCGAGGGGCGACCTGATTGGGCAGATGGACGAGTGCGCGCCAGAAAGCCTGAAAAGAGTCGGAAGTGTCCAGCTCGGGCAATCGAGGGCAGTACCAGTTGGACAAGATATCTGAGACGGTGGGAAACCGGTGGAGGTCTTTGGGCCGTCGCCCGGTCGACGAAGCGAGTGGCCGGCCGGGGGCATCTTGGGAGCTTAAAAAGGACTTCAAGACGACGTCATCCAGCTAGAAAGAGACGCCGCTATCGCGGGCACTGCGGGATTATTCTGGCTAATAGTGCCCCGGGCGATGGGCGGCATTCATAGAGAGCAATGATATTGAGCTCGGGGACGCACCTACGCTACCCCCTCGAGTCCTGAGCCTAGTCTCTCACCCTCGGCACCATCCCGCCTTGCGCCGTGGGCCCACGTGGCGGACGAGGCCCCTCGCGCAAACCGCGATGGCGATGTCAGGGTCGCCTACTACGGGGCTAAGCACGCCTCCCTGATCACCAGGCCCACCGTCACCGCCTATGGCCGGCCACCGCCTCGTCCGCGAGGGGACGGCTGTAGTAGCACTGAGAGTCTATTTGCTCCGACTCGACCCGGGCGAATCTCTGGTGGGTGGCTCGTGCCTGCCAATCAGATCCAGGCGCTTGTTCCCGCTCTCCCTCCGTGCCACTTGTCGTGCACTGTCTAATACGCTGTCGGACGGGGCGCGCGTCCGACTCGGTGCCCGTTCGCCGGACATCTCCGGCCGCGCTACTGCATATGAGCGCGGTCAATTGACTACCATTGGGCCACCAGTTTGAATGCTATGGCACCGCCGCAACCGACGCAGAGGGAAGCCACCGGCGCTGTTAATTTCAATCCCATATCCAGCTTATCACCCGACCACGCCGCGGTTTCGGTGCAGTAGGGCAAGCTCTGTGCATTCTGTCAGACTCTGCCAGTGTCAGACGCGTTATAGGTGCGATGACCCTCCCATGACAGGGTCCCGCCGGATGACATCCATTAAATCAACGCACCCATCATACTCACTGCCCACAGACCACTTGCCAGCGTCCTAGTACGCAATTCCAGCATAATGTTGCCCAGTCCGCAGCCGCAGCAGGAAGCCCACCACGCGCCCAACGCAGTCTTCATTCAGCGGTCTCTTCTTCATCTACTCACAGCTGTCTATTACATACACCCCACCGATGCGCCCCCTCGTCCTTACGTCCTCAATCTTCCCGTCTGTTGTCGCCTCCTGTTAGTGTACGAGATTACGTATTGCGCGAGGTCGAATCACGACGCGCTGTAGCTTCCGGCATATTCCGTAGAAATTTTGTATTCTCGTTAGTGTCTCCTTACCTTACAAGTCGGCAGACTTGCAACGGACTTATCAAACAAGTTGATCCAGTCAAGCGTAGTCCGTGACCAGCCGTTCGGAGCTCGAATCGGAAGTGAAAAAGCGGGTGTAAGTCGCCCCCAAAGCGGTCAAGTCGAACACGTTGACACTCCGACAAGGCAAGTCCAAGTCAGGCGCAAGTTGGACTTGACTTAGAGGCCTGACTTGGCGGAGACACTAATTCTCATATATAAGACGCTTACGTACGCTCCTGGTACGCGCTTATTCTTTGGCGTCCCTCACTTCCAGCTTCCCCGCCTATCTAGAACAAACTCGCCTTCCCTCCCGCCCGCTACGCCCATTGCCCGATCGAGCAAACCTACACCTCCCCCCTTGTCAATCGGACGCGAACCAATTGGGTAACAAGGTCGCGTTTGAAGATAGCGTCGCCACCCTACTATGCCAGCGTTCCCCGCGCCGCCCGCCCGCGCCGCCTGCCATGCGGCGCACGTGGCGCACGAGCCCCGTTCGCTCACGCAGGCGGCAGATATGAGGGGAGCTATCTGGGCTCGAACCGCCGCGCGGCTTTGTTCTTCTGGTACGCGCCGCCGTCTCACCCTCCTCATCTTCGACGGCGCGCGGGGTGCCGTCCGAGTCTTCGGAGCGCACGTTGTCCACTGCAATGCGGTCTCCTGGGCCGCCGCCGTCCGGCTCAGCTCGTTCCTCGTCACACTAGCTAAACACGCACACCCCAGCCTGGCAGGCCCTCGTCTTCTCTGAGCACGACGCCGTTCGCGTCCGCGGAATGCTACACGTTGTCAATATCTGGGGACTCGGCGAAGTCACACAGGTGTGGTTGGAGGAGTGGTTCGAAGAGGACGTATTCAAGGGTCATACTCACAACAGGCATTGCCGCGTTTTCAGCCTCATCCCACACGCACTTGCGTGCTCACGTCTCCGCGAACATTAACGCGTCGCGGGGCCACAGGGAGCCCGCGACAGGCTGCCGGAATACTTTACACCACCCAGCCACGTGTTCAAATGCCGAAGTCTGCTCGTCCGTGTCCACGCTCAGGCAAATTGCGGGAGCTCGGCCTCGGGGGCCCGTTCGCACGCTCCGACGTCTCTAGCGGTACCGAACGATGCCGATTAACGTACACTGTAGCCTTCATCGCCTCCGAGCCAATACACTTCGTCTTTACATCCTCTCAACCTCCCTGTCTGTGGTCTCCCGCGCGGGCAGTTCGTCAGTCTTACGGCAATTAATCGCACCGGAGACTCTTGGGTAAGGCGTACCATGCCCAACATGACACGTTCAGATACGACGCCGCGCCACCATTCCGCCACACCCTTCTGTGCCCGATCCGCGCAGCACACGAATATCCTCCGCCCACACCTCCCGCACGACAGGAGAGAGCCCAACGCCGTGTACCGTTTTCTCTCCAGATCGGCCCCGCCAGCGCGGGCCAATAACTTCACCCCTGCCTTCCCGTAGAGAGCTTGTTTAGCCACCGTGACCCCGCAGCCCCTGACAGGCTCACCCCCGACCTCCGCTCCGACCCCGACCCCGAGCTCAACCTCACTCCTAGCAGCCTGAGGTTCCATGCACGGGTCACCATCGCTGCTCCTCGACACTTCGGCGAAGACAAACGCGAGAGTGGTACGGGCACGGGTGTGGGCTCGCGCGCGGCGAGCGGCCCTTCTCTGCCACTGCGCGCCACCGCGCGCGTTGTCCGCGCGGCCTAGGTACCCCTCTGCGGCGCACGAGCTTGCGCCTGCATCTGCGAACGCGGCATCTGCGAACGCGAACGCACACGCCCGCCGAAACGTGTGCGTGCGAGCGTCGGCTGCAGGCCGACGTGCGCGCCGCGTGCTGCGTGGGGCGGCTTCACCATGGCGTAGTGTGCATTCGGGGGAGTAGCTATATGACATTTTTGTTTCACTTTTCACTACGAGGAAGGTGGTAAATTGTATGGTCTTGGAGGAGATGACTCACTAAATGGCGCCCATGGGAAAAGATAGTGTTTCTCGAGGCTTTGCATGTCATACAAGTGTTGCACCGCACGGGTCGCACCTACTACTAGTAGTTGCAGAACTGAGAATGTGAACTCCCTACGTGTAACATATACTCTCGACTGATTCGCTTAAAATCATATAAAAGTACACGCGTACATGGGGTACAAAAGTAGACAGTGTTGATAGCTCAAGAAACCATCAAGATTTATACGAAAGAATCTGATCAAACCTATCATAGCATATGGTCATCGTTCGCGTCAATATCTAGTGTGGTAACAAGCAGCGTACCTCCGTTATACTCTCTCTAAATGTAGTCGATTGTCCCCCAGTGCCAGCGGAACCTAGCTCAATCACAGACGTAAGCTGGACGAAGCCATGTGTGAGTGTACCACCGACTAAGCCTTGAGAGGACACAGATAGCGCACCTGACCGCTCCTAAGGCCTTCGGCACGCCGCTTGAACTCCATGCTCGGTAAAGCACCCGAAGAGTATTGTTGTCGCCTTTCGAGGGTATCGCGTATTGGCCCCGCCCGGGCATTGAGCGTCGCGAGGAGCGAGTTGACATACACTGTGGACTCTCAATCAGCAGGAGAGCACCACGGCCGGAGGTAAGGAGGGACGTACACTTGCTGTACACAAAATAGAACCCGAAATAGACGAAGTTTCCCGGGAGGGCAGTAAACTGCCGTGGCGATCTTCAGATGAATAGGGGTCATGCATGATGAGGGATTGGCGAGACGTACGGTGATCAGCGAAATCAGCGCGCACACGCTAGTCAAGAGGCCGGTGTTGATGGAGTACCTCATCAGGAGTAACACGACAGAGTCAGACCTGCGGAAATAGTTAATCGGACGTGTGTCTCATCACCACTGGGGGCGGTAGTGACGGTGAACTAGCCTTCCGACGCCGGTTACCATACTCTTCAGCAGCCAGCATTGAGAGACAGTGACGATAGCGTCGGCAGCGAGGTCTACAGCCATACCCGTCCAGAAGCACCACTATGATATTCACTCATAAGTTCTCGTTGAGATTAATAGCAGGGATGGCCCTCATACCGAGAACTTGTGCACCTCGAAGAGAAGTTGCACGGAGAGCCTATGAGGGTAAACTGCATGAGTAAAGATCCGGGTCGTCAATGATTGGGACTCACCCCTTGGCTGCAAAATCTGATATTGCGGGTGTGATTATTCAGTATGAGCTCAGGACATCGATGCCTCAGTCCGCTTACAAAACCCGTCGGCTGATTCCAAGTTAGACTCGATATTTAATGCATAGGGACAGGATTCTCACACATCGCGAAGAGAGATAGTCCGTTCTAGCGTGATTCAGTGAGCACAGGGGAAAGTGCGTAGTGAAATGCAATGCTCACGATGACGTATACGGGGATTACCCAATAGCCGCTGCTCACTGGGATGAGGGTCATTATTCCGACTATGTACATCCAGGCATTCTCAAACGTACGTCGCAGTATTCTTGCACTGAATATTCTGCCAGATAGGATCTGTAAGCCTGTCGTGCCGGTTGAGGACATGTGACCTCGACTCACGCTCGAACGAAAGTATTACTGACAAGCTGTACAATCGCGAATGACTGTCAACGCTGTGTGTGTATCCTATAAAGTGAAAGCTCTACCGAAACAACGACCATAGCCTGCACCGCAGTGGAGATCAGTGGTTTCTCCATTGGATAGATCGCGAAGGTGCTCACCGCTAAACTCCTATATCCGTCCAACATGAGCAAGCAAGAAGCTGTCAGCACAAGAAGCGACTTACCAGATGGGCCTCAGTACTCCAGTCAGATTTCCAAAATCAGTTACAAGGTATTGATACATAGTAATAGTTAAGAAAACCATGTGGATCGTGTCAATGAGCCTATTATTGAGTGAGCGATAACGTCAGTTTATAACGAGAAGACGCCAACCATAAGCATAACACCGATCCACGGAGCATGGCCTCATCTGTGAACTGGTGACTGAAATACAGCCATGTCTGCAGGGTTGTAAGGCCGTAGAATCTAGTCGTGGCGCGTCAGCCGTACTGGGAGGCGCGACATAGACTGGTGGAACATACGCGCAAGTGACCGCGAATCCCAGGAACGTTGCGCCGAGAGTGCTATTCAAGTCGAGTGACATCAGCTCAGGAGGTATCTGGAAACCCGGACTACTGGCGTTGAAGCCAGGAACGGCGGGTAGAGATGTCATGGGGGAACTTGAAGTGAACGCGCAACGAAGGCGACCGGAGATTGCGAGGTCCTGGAGGGGGGGCGTTGAGCAGTTGGGAGATCAAACTGCGAGTTTATGAAGGCGGTAGTGGTTAGAGTTTGTTCGAGAGCGAACTTTGAGAATGGAACGAAGATACCGTGAACGTCGACGAACATGTGTCTTACCGCGGGCAGCACTCTTGGGCAAGGGGGCTGCCGTTCGACGATGTCCGACGGTTTATAATCCCAGCAGAGAGCGGCCGTCCTGTCCACTGGAGAAGTCGAGGTGGCAGCGCCACTCGTCACATCTGTCGGCCGTCTGATAGCAACGGTGCGTCTTGCGGGGTTTGGGAACGACGATCTCCCTCCGGAGGTAATGAGCCGTGATGCCGAGGCTGTGCGAGATTAGAAAAGTACAGCTATGTCGCCTCCTGCTGGAAGTAAGAGTTACTAACATGGGCCTGTATCAGCAGGAGACACCCATTACGATACTACAGATCTATTTGACGTACTGGCATTGCTCATATCGTTCACCGGAAGATGAACTTTACGAAGGGGCTACTTCCACCTCACTGTTGTTCGACATACACGCTGTCGCAGGTCACCAAGGGCATGTGGTCAGTTCACACGGACAAGGATAGGTTTGAGCCCCGCGTGAAGGGTAGGAGCCACTTCGTGCATAGAACGAACACAAGTTTATCAAGTTCTGTCTAAAGCCCCAACCACATGATGATCTTCAATGGTCAGTAGCGAGATTCGAAGCGATAATGGGAAAGCTCACATAGGCTCTATATATTTGAGAGGGAAAAAATCATAACAGAGTGAAGCGGCGAATGGCGGGTTCGAACTGTTGAGGATCATGATGGAGGCGTGCTTCAAGCTTGACTCAGGGATGCCAAGGAAGCGCGCTGCATAGGAAACTCGAACCGGTTCGGTTGTCCCCGTTGAGTTGAACTAGCCTCCGTAACACTTACCCATAGGATCGTACATCTCTCAACACGCTTCAACCTCCTCTCAGCCGTCCTGACTCCTCCTCATCAGACCTAGCTGAACGACTACGGGAAATGACTCGCAAACAGGCTCCCCTGATACCCGGTGAAAGTTTCCTACGTGGTCGACGGCGAGGCGCAGCGGTTTTGTGCTCTCATCAAGCCCTGCAAGTCTAATCCGGCAGTCCACCTAGGCACACGCGAAGTTCAGCCAGATTCTCTGGTTGCATTCGTGCGACCAGAGTGTCAGTCAGAAGGCGCAGTGCGGCGGGAAATCGGGCGCAGGTGGCTGGTCAAAGGTCAAGGAGCACACGCTTCTGGTACGTCAACAGCCCAAGTCATGGTCTATGTTCCTGACGCCTCCTAGTAAACCCAGCTTAATAGGCACCCTACTACACTATGAACTGGGTGCAATCCTCACCTATATGTCCTCAGAGAGTATCATCTCTTCCCTCACCTTCAAAAGTACGTCCCATACCTCTTAGTGTACTCATCTAAGCCCTATCCTTACTCAACCGTCTTTCTCCCGTTTCCGCCCCAAGTATGAAGCGCTTGGCCTTTGTTGCTCGCGTGGCTGCATCACTGCCGCGTTACAGGTGCGCTCATTCGCCTCCCTTCTCCCCACCTTCGGTCGTTTGAGGGGTGGGGCATCAGAAATGTGTGCTTACACGCTGTCGGCGTGTTGGCAGAATAAAACCATTCTCAACTGGATAAAAGACAAGCCCTCTGCGCCATCGCACAAGACCGTGCTCGATTCCGTCTCGTGGCCTATTGTCTCCGCGACAGGCAGGCTCCCCGACATCGTCTGGCGCGCCTAGTGGTCGCCCTCAGTTCCTCGCTGTATCCTGCGGTGACGCTGAGATGGCTATGTGGAAGAAGGGCCTCAAAGGGCCTATTGGAGCTCGCGTGAGCGAGGTGGCGAGTTAGGGGTAGGGTGGGGACTTTCAAGGAACCGCGGAAGGTTTTAGCATACCAAAGGCAGGGTTGTAGACTATACGAACAGTACGTACATCGATGTTTCCGAACCATTTTTTACGCTTTGAAACGCAATATATTTTGAGCATACTGAGTGACTCTCGGCATAACAGGCTCACCTCAATTACACATTCGCCGGCTCGGCGTCCGATGCCTCCTTCCTTCGCAAACACCATTCCTGCCCTGGTCCTCTAGTGCCGGCTCACGGCATCTACTACAGCCCGGGGTTTACCTATCTCATCATATCACACCCCGGGACGATCAAGCTCTCATCTCATTCGAGGGCCGATAAAGGCGATGCTGATACAGCAAGACGGAGATCCCGCCATTGATGAGTAAGCCCGAGGCGACCCGCGCAGGCCACCACTGTGGCAACCCAGGGCTACGCACAGGCACAAAGTACGATGAGGGATGGATGTATAAAGGGCTGACGAGGAAGTGCTGTGAGATTCAGTACGTTCAGTCTTTCCTCACCTCATGAACACTGGTATTTACTTCACTTGACTCACTTCAGAGCCACCACGTTCTACCCCCTCCCCTGCAATGGCCCTAGTAAACAACGGGCGCATCGTGTTCATGAAGTATCCTGGGTCAGGTAATATCTATGATGCGCCCGTCATGCTTGCCCTCGCTGACCCGATTTTCCAGGATACATCGTCCCTGGCGAGACTGTTGTGTACGATGGGTCGGAGACGATTGACCTCGACGCTGTCTCGCTAGAGGGCGGCGTGCTGCTCAAGATGCTTTCGTTCTCGATCGACCCATACCTTCGCCACCGAATGGTAGAGCCAAAAGGGTCACAGTATGAGGAGGGCGTGGTAAGTTCCTTGGGTTCACTGTTTCCTATTCCTTCACTCACCCCGGTCCCTCCTCTTCTAGAAACTGCTCGCACCAGGGGAACTGTGAGTACATACACTCCACAACGATGTGCCACTAAACCCGGTCAGGATGGAGAACAGGGGAGTGGGAGTCGTGCTTCGCTCTGCGGATCTCGCATTCCAGCCCGGGGAGCACCTCTGGGGCATGTTCCGTGCGCCTCAATCGCTTTCACTCTGCCCCAGGACGTCCAGACTGCTGACATGCCTTTCGTTCCCCGTACAGCATTCCAGCATTATGTGGTCGTGAAAGACACGTCGCGCGTGCGCAAGATCGAAAACAAGGATGACCTCCCGTGGACGGCATATCTAGGCGTCCTTGGTATGGCTGGCATGACCGCACACCATGGGTGGGAAGAGTTTGTGCGACCACGATTGAAGAAGGTGAGTTTCTGTGCAACCATTTCGTAGGATCACCGTAATCATTGTGGCCCAGGGTGATGTCGTGTTCGTCTCGGCCGCATCTGGAGCTGTTGGAGCGTGAGTTTGTGATCCATGCACGTTTTGAGTTTCTTCCGACTACATTACTCCGTAGTATCGTCGTACAACTCGCGAAGTTGGCCGGATGCAAGGTTATTGCGTCTGTGGGCTCAGACGAGAAGGCCGACTACGTATCATCCTTAGGCGCGGACGTCGCGTTCAACTACAAAACGGTGTCGACTAGGGAAGTTCTCGAAAAGGAGGGCCCTCTTAACTAGTGCGTCCATTCTCCCACATCGCACTCGTACATGTCTCTCATGATCTCACCAGCTACTGGGATAATGTCGGTGGAGAAACGCTCGAGGCGGCCATCGACTTCGCTGCCCCACACTCTAGAATCATCGTACGCTTCACCTGGCTTCCTCTATGTCTGCACCATAGCTCACCCCGGTCATGTGGTGCACAGGTCTGCGGGAGCATCTCCACGTACAACACCGCAGAACCGTACAATGTGAAGAACCTGCAGCTGTTGTTGTGGAAGGAGATCCACATGTACGGCTTCCTGGTGTCCACGCTCACGAAGAAGTGGGGCGACGAGTTTTCTCGGACGATGCCTACGCGGGTTGCGCGCGGGGAGGTCAAGTATAAGGAGCACGTCGTGCGCGGGCTCGAGAACGCGCCTCAGGCGATCGTAGACCTGCACCTGGGGAATAACTTCGGGAAGAGTGTGCTGGTAGTCGCGGATGAGTAGACTCGGCGCACTGTGTGAACAGATTCCAAATGTGACATCATTTCTATGACTCCGATACAACTCCGCACGATAGCATTGTCTCGCAACGAGAACCAGGCGAGGGAAACTTTGCGGGCCATACCCACATATCCGAAAGCTACGGTCAGACCGGATGGGATAAAATACGGGTCGGCCCTCGCAGTTTGGCACCCAATTGTTGTATACTTCCGAGAATCAGGATGATACTGCGGTACACTAGCTATTCCTCTGCTATAGAGTGCAGGTTGGAAGTATCCAAGATGCTTGTCACCTAACCTCGTCGATAAAGCCCTCCTACTCGGAGTTGTCCATGTTACATACGATACCAAGGCTACCCTAGATCAGCGAAAGGGGTATGTGGGACTACACTGCGTAGTAGCACGCCAAGCACAAGATCACCGACTAGATTGGGCGCCGTCCGGCCAATCGAGCTTGACCTTGATGACTTTAAGACACGGTAACAACTTGGCAGACTTGAAGAGGACGCTCTTCAGATCGAATGATTCGCCGGTAGCCTGTACATTATAGTTGATCTTAGAAACCATGCATCCTTGGCAGGACACACGAACCATGATGATGTATCTCTCTTCCGGTCCTGTGGCTGTCTCGTCCTTCGTCTAGTGGGCCAGCACGGTGTCATTAGTTACTCGTTGACCACCACGGACGTGGTAGAGCGCACGCACAACTCCAATACCCTTCAGGATGGCGCGCGTCATGGCTGAGAGAAGCAGCTTCCGCGGCCCTGACATGTGAACTTGGTTGGCCGTGGTCCACACGCTGATCTGGCCTGTCTTCTGCAGCTGCCCCAGTTTATCCTGTGAAAGATCAACAACGTGAGCATGAGTACGGAGGTTGTTGCGCCGGCGGAGCGGAGGATTACACCCTCACATTGAATTGAATGGTAGCCTTCATTTGCTTGCGAGCCTCTCCAAGCTTCCGTCCGTTACGAGAAGTGTCGAAAGCCGCCTTGCCGGGGTCCTCAAGCCCGTTCCCAGTCAACGCGTCGGCCATGTTCATTTCGAAAAATATCTCCATGTCATTACCGCTCATGGTGCCAGTAACCTACAGAAAGCGACATCGTATTAGTAGTGTCATAGAGACGCGCCGTTGCAACTCTGTGCAGTCTACATACTTGCTGGTTCCGAAAAGTCACTCCCGGCGGAGGTCCGAAGCCAGAAGGGCCCGAGCAAGATGAAATCGGGTGCAATACATCGAAGCTGTTTGCCCTCAAATGCTCTACCATGCTAGTGGTGCAGGAATTTAAAACAGTATTCATCTATCCCGATGCACGCGTATTAGTCGTGAACAAGGAGCCAGCGAATAACGCATACGAAACCCACGCGTACCCGTTCGTCCGAATGTTCACGATTCAAAAGACCATCAACAATCTGCTTTGCAGTAGAATGGGCGATAGACAGGACTTGAACGGTGAGCTGGACGCTGCGAATCCATGATCCAGTGTTCCGAAGAATTTCGTTCTATAGCAGAGTGTTGCGCCATCATAATTTGCTCGGCACTTGATTGCGTGTGGACTCACCATTTGGGAGTGAATATGAGCACTCTCGACATGAGGTGGTGCGCCAAGCGAACCAGCGACAGTCTCCCGTTCTTCCAACCTGCAGATGAGGCTGTCGATACCTCGCCCGAGTCCGTCAAGATTCTCTGCAGCCGAATCGCACTTTTGCAGGCAATTCACGGCATATTGGTGAATCGTGGTCCATGTCCCATCATGCGTAGAGCCCTAGGAAGATATGAGTGCTTGTTGTAGAGCGATAATGTCGCGAATGAGGTACCTGCGGCCCGGTCCTGGCCATCAGATGAGCAAGGGGTGTCTCATTCTCCATGACGGCCGCGATGCTAGGGGCAATGTCGCCCTTCAACACAGCCGCAATCTTTGACAACTCCGACATCTGAAAAGCAAAACGCTAGGTTATGGAATGCTTATGTCGCTTCCTGAACCCGCTCAAAGACTTACCATCTTCTTGACAAGATTCAGGTAGTTGGAGCAATCTAAGGACGACAGAGGATCAGGAGAGATCATTGTGTCCCACCGCATTTCCCCGTGGCTCGAAGCCTGGTGAGCTCCATTACTACCACTCTGAGACCACGAGGGTTGTCAAGGAAGGAGTTCGTACCTTGATCCTGTCAATGTTTTGAGAGCTATCCTGCGTACCGGCGCGCGACTGCACGAAGGCAAGCGTTGCACTGAAAGCAACCTCTTCCCACAGATCACAATGACCACGAAAGTCGCTCAAAAGGGAAGGTCGGGAACTTTCATGGCCTGCAAGTGTCAAGGTACGCTCGGTGACCTCATTCACTCTAGAACGGAATTGTCCGTAGAACGTTGGGCCGCTACCTTGAAGGATGTGCGAGTACTACAGATAGTATACGCAAGGTCAACATGAGTCACACGG
Source organism: Porogramme epimiltina (assembly GCA_900155495.1). NCBI lineage: Eukaryota > Fungi > Basidiomycota > Agaricomycetes > Polyporales > Polyporaceae > Porogramme > Porogramme epimiltina. The sequence goes on from FTLJ01000184.1 coordinate 70,943, forward strand.
AGATCAACAAAGCATACAAACGGACCTCACGCACAACCTTCTCCCAAAGGGGTGTCGCGAGATCGGAGGCCAAGTCGCCGGCGCCCTGAGTGGGGGGTACATGCGGTACGAGACTAGAGTGCTGGACCTGCTCGGTAGGGGCACTCGAGGGGGTCCGTTGACCTAAGCTCGCGCATGGAGGGGCACTGTAGAAATAGGTCATAGGGAGTGAGGTAAGAGAGTGGGCGGAGCGGTGGGTAGAGCGAGCTGAAGGCTGGCGTACGGCTTTATGGGGGTCTGATGACGCGACGAAAGCACAACTCGGAAACAGCAGCCGGCGCAAACATGCGTCTAGGGAGGTACGATGACAGTAAACCTTAGCGGTCGAAGTCATCTGCGAGAGAGATCTTGAACTCCTGTGGGAAGCCGATGGAGATCTCTGGGCCGAGCCCAATCGACGAATCGGAGAGTAGCCGGCCAGGGGCACGGGGGCTTAAAAAGGAGATATTCGTCGTCCAGCGGATGGTACAAGGAGCACACTGAAAGATATCCGGCTGTTGCGCTCGGGCTCTGAAGCTAAGGATTATTGGGGCCAGTGCGCATGTCCCGGACCCGGTCACTCGCGAACGGTGATGAACTCGCGAACGCACCGCGAACGACCCGCTCTGCCCAAAATCCGCCCTCCCCCTTGGGGCACTCGACCTTCCTTTACAGGAATCCGCGCGCGCGCGTCCGGATCCACTGTCTATCTTCCCCTCCGTCTTCGCCGCGGCTCGGGGGCGCTGGCGGTCCGCCCTCCCTATCCAGAACTCACATTCCCCGTTCAGGATCTGGCGTGAGTCTGTTGCCTTGCTTCCCTTCCGCCGTCGCCGCGGCGGGCCCGCGAGCACGAGCTCGCCCAGAGACGGGAATCGACGTACCTCGCGCCCCACGCACTCTCGCACTCATTCGTTCTCCAGGCCTCGCTGGTACGGGCATTCCCGAGGCGGGTTTTCGGACTTTGTTTCCTCGTTTTACCTTAATCATTCAAGTTCATTCGCATTCCCACGTGATAAAGGGTGATCACGCACTTTCATCCATGTTCATCCATGTTCATTAGATTTTCATTACAGCTGGTTGCAAGTAGGTAGACCGCGACCAAAAACGTTCGTCTAGGAAGTTTTCAAGTCCGCAGGCTTATATCATTTAGGCGCCTATCAATGACGTCACTTATCTGTTCCCCCAGTGCGGCGCAGGTCAACGAAGTTGCACAACACTGTAGATAGCTCCTGTTCGTAGATGTGTCCGGGTATGCATGCAGCATAGTTTTCAGATACAAGCAGATACTCTTCACCGCATTTTCTTCTGAATACGACGGTGCACGCTGCTAAGTAGGGGTCTGGGACAACTTAGTCTTACCAGGCCTGGTCCAGCCCAGTGGTCGAGTAGAGCAGTAAGCGCTAATTTGACAAACGCTGGCGCGGCCTGAAGATTTCTAGACGAACGTTTTTGATCGCGGACGAACGGGCCGCTCGCGACTGCGCGGCTACAGAGGGCAGTGGCGGCTCGCGTGAGATCGATCAGATCCATGCCCTTAGGCTCGTCCCCAGCCTGTTCGGCGTGATGGGAATTCAAACTCAGACGTGCTTTCGCCGAACACGAGTTGCCCAAATTTCACACTCCGATGATCCCGCTCCCGATTTGGGCTTCTCGCTTACCGACTGGTCTCGAGTCTACCATGCCCTACTCCCGCGACTCAACGCGAGCCGCGGCGCCCTGCCCGATCACTGGCACTTGCCCGCTTCCTTGGTGACGTTCTTCTATGTCTTGAGTCACGGCCGATGTCCGTTCATCTATCCACGCTTTCGAAGGTTTCCGTGCCGTCTCCGGCGGGGATGGGGTAGAGAGCGCGGCCAACTGATCCTCCATCTGGCATGGCCACGACTACACGCACCGATCGATGCCACATCTCGGCCCAGTCTGCGCTCGCAGCAAGAAGCTCATCCCGCCGCGGCCAACTCCTTCTTCTTTCGTCAATCTCCCCTTCATCCCGCAATTTCAATCTATTGAACCCCGCCGGAGCTCCCCCCTGCCCTCCACCATCTGCCGTCGCCCATCAGCTGGACGGAATTGAATTACGGGGACCCACCCACGGTTTCCCCGCGCCCACACTCGCGTCCCCACACCCCTTTGTGACCGGCACGCGAGGCGCACGAGAAACATCGCCCCGCACGAGCGAGCTCACCCTGCCCTGCCCTTCTTCTGTTCTAGATCCGCCCCACCAACCTCTGCCAGCTTCGCTATCGCGAGTGCTCAACGCCGGCGCGCGGGGCATATCCGGCCACCACGGCCACCACGAGCCTCGCTCCCAACTTGAAGGCGGGATCACCGCGGTCCTCCTCCGCCGCACTGACAGCGGCGGCGCACTCAGGCTGCGCATGAGCGCAGCGCACACAGTGTCCGCCACTGGAGATTCGCGTGAATCAAGCATATCTTCCCCGAGGTGGGGAGGGTGGCCGGCTAGGCTCTACTAGATTATTTTGGCTAGTGCATACGAAGGCTTGCAACCCCAAGTCGGACTCGGGTGGGCGGTGTTCACGGACTCTATCCGGCAAATATACAGCAGGTTACAAGCCGATAGACCTCGATCAATGCGTTCGTATAGAAACCTTCAAGGTCCGCTAGCGTCAGTCAAATCTAGGCCATAACACGGGTCGGGTAAACCCGCAGCGGGTGCGGGTATAAACCCGCGCGGGTGCGGGTAAGGGTGCCCGGTGAGGGACCCGCGGTGTACCCGTACCCGTCCGTGCGGGTGGTGAGGAAACCCGCGGGTACCCGCAGCACCTACTTAACGGTCTGGGACAGTTTGACAAGGGTCATCGAATCTGTGCGCGCGTAAGCTCTCTCGTCTCCAAGCGTAACCACCCCGCATCCTACCTCGCTCGCTACATTTCCGTCGCCCTCCAGGCTCCCAGTCCCCGACATAACGGCACGAATTCCTCTCCCACTTCTCCCGCGAGCGCGCCGCCTCCCCAGCTACAGCCCACGGGCACATCCGTCGCCTCTATCTCTCCCCTGCCGTGCTCCGCCAACCCCCGTCCACGCCCGTGCTCCGACAGGGGCCCCGCTGTGAGCGCGTGAGGAGGAACAAGAACGTGGGTCGTGCGCACTGTGGCCGCCTGGTGGGCGGAGCTCGGACTCCTCACGCTCGCCGCGCTAGACTTCCGCACGCTCGGGCTCGGGCACGGACCCGGGACACCGCGGCGAGAGCTGGCGCATGCCCGAGCTTTGAAAGGGCCCGTTGGGAGCCCAGTAGCTGTCGTGTTGGATATTATGCTGCATTTGCATAAGATGCGGAAGCGTCCACCGGTATTAGGATGCTGAAGAAGATATAAGTTCCCATTGCTTGAGACATCCCAAATCTTGAGAGTCCGAGTCGATGGGCATCAACTTTCAAGTGGCCGCTGGCCGGGGAGGCGGCGACGGGCGTCACAAGCGAAATCCATGTAGTTGGGGCACGTGACACATTTGACGTCATGAATGATGACACAGACATTTGACACGGCCGCGTACCCTAAGGATATTAGTACATCTCTCAACACTCTTCAACGCCCTCTCAGCCATCCTCCTCATCAGACCCAGCTGAACTCCTACGGGAAATGACTCGCAACAAGCTCCTCTGATACCCTGGTGAAATTTTTCGACCTAGTCGACGGCGATGCACAGCGTTGTTGTGCTTCATCAACTGCCATGCAAGTCTAATCTAGCAGCCCGCGCAGACACACGCGAAGTTTAGTCAGGTTATCTAGGCACATTCGGACAACTAGAATGTCGTTCGGAAGGTGCAGCCCTGCTGGAAACTGGGCGCGGGCGGCTGGCCAAAGGTCAAGGAGCACACGCACCTCAGTGCTTGCCGTCGCTGACCCGGTTTTCCAGGCCACTGTGGGCCCAGAAAGTCGGGATAATCCCTACTTACAAAGTCGGGATTAAGTAGGGACTATCCAGACTTTAAGTTAGGGAAATCCCTACTTCTGTCACGCGGAAAGTCAGGAAAATCCTGACTTAAAGTTACGCGAAAAGTCCGGTAAATCCCTGCTTTATTTTCCCTATCCAGACTTCATATGTCGGCGCTTCCTAGCCGCCTGCACGCGGCAGCTGCCATCCGTTTTGTCCTCGCCACGGGGCACTCCATTGGTGCTCACACGCTGTAGGAAGTGAACAATATATATTATGGGTGTATACGAGGAGCTGTACATCACAGAAGGGTGCTACGAGACGCAGAAATGGCCCTTATACTCTGGCGCTCTAGTCCCTGCCCCTCCCGCCGCGCCCGCTCGCTGCGCCCGCCCACCGCGCCCGCTCGCTGCGCCCGCCCACCGCGCCCGCTCTCCAGCAGCCCCTGAGCCCCCTCGCTCCTCCGTGCTTAGTGCGTGGTCGTCCTCGGGGTGCATCCCTGCGTAGGAGGCACGTGCGTCAGGTTCTGGTTGCACGAGACAAGGAGGGGGGGAGGGATCACACCGCGGTCTGCGCCTCATGCGCGAAAGGGGAGGGGCAGCGGCGCGCGAAGCTGCGCATGCACACGGGTGGTCGAGGAGACAGGACGCGCGAGCGAGAGGGGAAGAAGTGGGCGAGAGGAGAAGAACATACCCGTGTCGAACTGCACGTCGCGTAAGGGGATTAGCGTGCAATGCGCTCGAGCGCGCGCGCGCTCCCTGGGTGCGAGGAGGGCGCGCGCGCGGAATTGGTCAGTGATAGAGCAGACGGGGGAGCAGCAGCGAGAAGAGATAGACACGCACCATGGTGTCGAGGCGGTCAAGGAGCTCGACGGCCTTGTTGATCGCGCCCTTCACATCGGCCTCCTTGCCCACATCGGCCTTGAGCACCGCGGCCTTGGGGAAGTGCGCGAGCGCCTTCTCTGCGGACAGGTTGATGCCGACGAGGAGCACGTTCACGCCCTCCTGCGCGAGTAGGAGCGCCGACTCGAGGCCGATGTCGCTGTGCACAGGAAAGTCGAGGGGAGTTGAGGGCGTGAGCGGAGATAGAGATGGGGCGATGGCTCACAATCCAATACCGGTAATGAGAGCATAACAAGTGCTTCAGTGCTCGGTGAAATCGTGTAGAATAACGACGGCGCACCTTATCAGGCCCTGCCTAAGTCTTCCCGAATGTGGGCTCCCATTCTCCTCGTACTTGTACCTCTGCCACACTCCCTGGGTTTCAGCGCCATGTTCCGTGTCCTGTGCTCTCACGTCCTGTAAGAGCCATGCACGTTAGTACATTTAAGTTTTAACAGGCCCTGGAGCGGAGAAATTTGAAGGTTCCGCCGTAGTTATTGTTGCCCCAGATCCAGCTGCCGCAACAAGTCAAGATATAGCCAGTGTTGAGCACAGCCCAGAGTAGCAGCAGAGCATAAGAGAATCAGAGCAGATCCAGACCAAACCCAGAGTTGTCAGAAGAAGAGAGAAGGCGCATTATGAGCGAGTCAGAGCGACAAGTCCACACAGCCAGTCGGCGTCGTCAAGGGTGCTGTCACCCCTTCAAGCTTAAGCGCCAGTGACATCAGGGCGTCTCGCGACCATCACGCCCCACTACCTTTTCCGGAAGGGCAACTTCAGCCAGACTTAAAGTCGGGATGTGGGATAATCCAGACTGAAAGTCAGGGGTTTCCCGACTTCTCAGGCGCACAGTGAGGATCTATCGTCCCTGGCGAGACTGTTGTGTACGATGAGTCGCAGACGATTGACCTTGACGCCGTCTCACTGGAAGGCGGTGTGCTGCTCAAGATGCTTTCGTTCCTGGTCGATCCAAACCTTCGCCAACAGGCGAATGATCTAAAAAGGTCACAGTCTGAGGAGAGCGTAGCAAGTTCCTTAAGTTCACTGTTTCCTATTCCTCCGCTGACCCCCACCCCACCCTTCCCGTTATAGGAACCTCTGGCGCCTGGGGAACAGTGAGCACATACACTCCACAACGCTGTGCTTCTAAGAACGGACATCCCCGGACAGGATAGAGAACAGGGGCGTGGGAGTCGTACTTCGCTCTGTGAAACAAGGAAGGTCTTCCGTGGCTGGCGTATCTAGGCGTCCTTGGTATGACTGGCATGACCGCACACTATGGGTGGGAGGGTTTGTGCGACCGAAAGTGAAGAAGGTGCGTCTCTGTGCAATCATCCATAGGATCACAGTGCTCATAACAGCCCAGGGTGATGTGTTCGTCTCAGACGCGTCTAGAGCTGTCGGAGCGTGAGTGTTTGCTTTACACACGTTGTTTGGAACTTCTTCCAACTGTGCACCCTCGCAACGTCGTCGTACAAGTCGCGAAGTTGGCCGGATGCAAGGCCATCGTGTTCGTGGGCTCAGACGCGAAGGCCGACTACGCATCTTCCTTCGGCGTGGACGTCGCATTCAATTACAAGACTGCTTCGATCAAGGAAGTCCTTGAAAAGGAGGGCCCCCTCAATTAGTGCGTACGTTCTTCCGCATTGCGATCGCGTATGTCGCTCATGATTTTCCTAGTTACTGAGATAATGTTGGTGGAGCAACGCTCGAGGCTGCTACAGACTTCGCTACCCCACACTCCCGAATCATTGTGCGTTCCACTTTGCTTCCTTCTTATCCACACCGTAGCTCACCACAGTCATATGACGCACGAACATCTCAACTCACAACAACGCGGAACCGTACAACGTGAAGAACCTGCAGTTGTGATTGTGGAAGGAGATCTGCATGTACGGCTTCCTGGTGTTTACGCTCACGAAGAGCGGACGATGCCTGCGCGAGTCGTGCGTGGGGCATATCGTGCCCGAGCTTGAGAACGTGCCTCAGGGTATCGTGGACCTGCAACTGGGTAATAGGGGTGGTGGTAGATGCAGATGAGTAGATGCAGCATGCTCTGTGGGGAGATTCCAAATGTGATTAAGTTTCGATGGCTCTGATACAACGCGTCGAGACCCGCTGGCGGGAGCCGACTCCGCATGGATGATATTGTCTCGCAACGAGAACTACGCCGGGAAAACTTAGGGGGTCATATCCACGTATTTGAAAGCTACGATCAGACCCGAAGGGATAAATTATAGGTCGGCCCTCGCGGTTGCGCATCTAGTTATTGTATACACAAGCTTATGATACTGCGGTACACTAGCTACTCATCTCATATTACACTATGGAGTGCAGGTTGGAAGTGTCCAAGATGCTTGTCACCTAACCTCGTCGACAACTATTCGAAGTCGTCCGTATTACATACGATAGGAAGGCTACCCTAGACCAGCGAAAGGAGTATACGGGACTATACACTGCGTAGTATCACGCCAACTTTACAGGATCACCAAGTAGATTCTGTGTCGTCCGGCCAATCGAGTTGGACCTTGATAACTTTCAGACACGGTGACAACTTGGCAGACTTGAAGACGACGCTCTTCAGATCGAATGGTTCGCTAGTGGCCTGTGCATCATAGTCAGCCTTGGAAGCCATGCTCTTGGGAAGACACGAACCATGATAATGTATCTCTCTTCTGGTCCTGTGATCGTCTCGTCTTTCGTCTAGGACGCCAACACAGTGCCGTCAGGCACTCGTTGGCTGCCACGGACGTTGTCGAGCGTACGCACCACTCCGATTCCCCTCATGATGGCGTGCGCCACGGCTGAGAGAAGTGGCTTCCGCGGCCTTGACATGTGAACTTGGTTGGCCGGGGTCCATACGGTGACCTGGCCTGCCTTCTGCAGCTGCCCCAGTTTATCCTGGGAAGAACCAAGCATGTGAGCATTCGGTAGGTGGTTGTTCTGCCAGGATGGAGGATTACACACTCACATTGAAGTGGACGGCAGCTTTCATCTGTTTATGATCCTCTCCGAGCTTCCGTCTGTTGCGGGTAGTATTGAAAGCTGCCTCATCGGGATCCTTGAGGCCGTTCCCGGTCAACGCATTGGCCATGTTCATTTCGAAAGACGTCTCCATCTCGTTATTGCTCTGAGTGTCGGTAACCTAGAGGAAGGGGCATCGCATTAGTGTCACACCGAGACATGCCGTTGCAGCCCTATATGCGCCACTTACCTTGTCTTGAACAATCACTCCCAGCGGAGGCCCGAAGCCAGATGTGTCCGAGGAAGACGGGGGCAGGTACGATGTAGCAGAGCTGTTAACCTGCATATCGTCTTGACCAACAACGTTATGGTCGTAGCGGTCCGGAGCAGCATCCATCATGATCTAACCCGATGCACACGTGTTAGTCATGAACAAGGAGCCAGCGTATACCGCATACGACACCCATGTACACCCGTTCGTCCGAATGTCCACGGTTCACAAGGTCATAAGCGATTTTCCCTGCAGTAGAATGGGCGATGGAAAGGACTTTTACAGTGAGCCGGACACCGCGAATCCATGGCTCAGTGTTTCGAAGGACTTCGTTCTATAGCATAGCAGAGTATATGCGCGTCAAAACTCGTCCAACACTTGGGTGTGCGTGGACTCACCATTTGAGAGTGACCATGAGCACTCTGGACATGACTCGGTGTGCCAAGTGAAATAGCGAAAGCCTTCCACTCTTCCAACGTGCGGATGAGGCTCTCGATATCTCGCACGAATCTGTCAAGATTCTCTGCAACCGAATCGCACTTTTGCCGGCATTGTGTCGCATACGAGTGAATCGTAGTCCATGTCCCATCATGCGTAGAAGCCTAGGAAGACGTGAGTGCTTGCCGTATAGAGATAATGTCGCGAATGAGGTACCTCCTGCTCCGTTCTAACCGTCAGATGGGAAAGGGGGCTCTCGTCATCCGTGATGGCCGCGATGCTAGGGGCGATATCGCCCTTCAAAACAGCCGCGATTTTTGCCAACTCGAAAATCTGAAAAAAAAGTCGGGTCATGAAGTGAGTGCGTTGCCCAATGAACGCACATAAAGTCTTACCAACTTCTTGAAGAGATCCCGATAGTTGGAACTATATAAGGACGACAGATGACCAGGAGAGATCATCGTGTCCCACCATATTTCCCCCTCCCTCCAAGCCTGGAAATTGCTGTTACCACTCCCCAGAGTCCACAAGAACAGCTGAGGAAAGGGTTCGTACCTTGAACAGGGTGCGCCTGTCAATGTTCTGAGGGTTATCCTGGGTACCGGCGCGCGGCTGAACGAAGGAAAGCACTGCGCTGAAAACAGCCTCTTCCCACAGATCACAGTGACTACGGAAATTCCTCAAAAGGGAAAGGCGGGGATCATGCTTTGCAAGCCTCAAAGTGGGCTCGGTTGCGTTCACTCTGGAACAGAATTGCTCGTAGAACGTCTGGCCGCTCTCTTGAAGGATGTGCGTGTACTGTAGATAGTATGTGCGCGGTCAACGTCACGCGGAGGTCCACATAGTATAAGTATACAGACGTACCTCACGCACAACCTTCTCCCAAAGCGGCCTCGCGATATCAGAGACGAAGTCGTCGGTGCGCTGAGTGGGCACATGCGGTGCTAGTGGGTATTGGGCCTGCTCGGTGGGGGCACTCGAGGGGGCCCGTCGACCGAAGCCCGCGTATGGAGGGGCACTGTGGAAATCTGCCATGGGGATGAAAGTGAGAAACTGGGCAGAGCGCTGGGCAGGGGGCGAGACTGGCGTACGTCTTTATGGGGTCCGAGGAGGTGACCCAACTACAACTTGAAACGGGACTAATGCACACACGGGCCCCCGGCGGTGCAGACTGGCATCCCGGAGGTTCGTACTATCGTGGAAGGAGCTGTTCAACGTTAAAGTTGACTGGGGAAAAAACCGACTAGATGTCTCCTGCTGCTTGAGGCCTAGGCCCAGGGCGTGCTCCGGAGTCCGGCCGTCCGAGGGCCACCCCTGCCATTGCGCGACTCATCGCATTCGAAGATGCAAAGTCAACGTCGACGACAGCAGGCAGCCGACCCGGGCGTCCGATTCACCCGCCTCCGAGCCTGAGCCTCCTTCCTGCGCCTCTTCTCGCGCTCTTGGTGAATCACCGCGTCATCGTCCGGGTCTTGGGGCGCGCTGCTCAGTGCGGGCGCGACCCCGGGTCAGCACCGGCTCCCACCAGCGTCCGCGCGGTGGCGTCGACGATTCGGTGTCGGGGGACTCCGAGCGCCGAGCATCCGACCGACCCCAAAGTCGTCAAACGAGCCGGCTGCAGGTCTAGACTCTGCAAACCTCTCGATCGACAACGCAAGCTCCTCCTTCGTGAGTGGCGCTTACTGGACGTTTGCGTCTGGCGGGTTCGAGTCTGACGGAGCGGGAACCGCCGGATGGTACTGCGGGCTGTGAGGGGAGGGGAGAGGCTGATGCTGTGGCGCGCTCGCCGTAAGGAAGAGGCCTTTCCCGTGTGCGAGAGGCTGGGGAAGGACCAGTCCCGCGAAGATTGTAGGGATCAGACCATAAGTAGCGCCTATTAGGAACCCGGCGGCAAGGTCGGATATCTGAGATATCATCTCCACAGTACTCGTGTCCGAGATACCTTCGCGTCCGCCGCCCATCCCGGGCCTTGCCGCAGAACGCGAAGCTCGCCCGCAGCCAATGCAATCTTCACGCCTCACTCCTCCGGACCTCCATCATACCCACAGCTGTCTGCGGTGGGTCCCCCCGATGTGTCCCACTGCCCTAGCTGTCTCGAACTGCCGCGTACCTTTTCTCTTCCAGCTTCGCCCCACCAGCGCCCCGTGCAGTGCCAATGCCGTCGGAACCCGCGTTCGCAGCGGGCGGCTCGGGTCTTGGCGGAGAGTGTGCATGTCTGCGAGTGATGATGCGTCATTCTGTGTCGCCGAAGTCGGGATTATCTCGCGGCCCATCAACGTTGACGTATACAGTGCACTGAACGTACAGCAGAGGGTCGGGACTTGCCGAGCATGTATGAGTGTGACGTCTAGCTAGATGCACGTCTATAACGCGTCTAGCCTCTATTTTGGTGACGATGTTGACGAAAGGCGCAGCCCGCTAGATTGATACGGCGACATGGCTGGAGGGGCTATGGCGTGTTGCATGTCACGTACGTACCGGGCAGCGCGGAATATAGGGTGCTCACAGTAGCTACACATGCGTTCAGGTTCTGTGCCGTTAGTACTGTCTGTATACCCCCACTAGGCCATGCACTCTTCTTGATCGCCCGGTCTTTGTCGGAAGCACTGGTGACTGGACTCCGTAACCGCGGCCGCGTCATCATTCATGACGTCAAATGGGTCACGTGTCCTACGCCCATGAATTTCGCTTGCAAGTTGCGACCGACGTCTCCCCACCACCCATCGACTCTCGAGATTCGGGACGCCGACGTCCAGGACTCCCAAACAATAGGAGCTTGTCTCGCGTTTAGCACCCTCATCTCGGCGGACATCTACGCAAACCCGGCATAATGCCCAACAAGAAATAACTTTGGACTCGCAATGGGCACTTTGGATAAACGGCGACTCAAGGTCTTCGAATTCAACGTGGTGGACGCCGGAGGGTGAGGCGCAGTGGCTGAATGGGCACATACGCAAGGGGTATGTAGTGTATCATCTGAGTATACTGTATTCTCTAACGCAGCGTGCCCTCGCAGACGCGCGCGGACAGTCTAGTAGTAGGTTGCACAGGCACATCCAAAATTCCTTGCGGCGGGAGGGGATGTCATCTGGAAAGCACACCAAGGGCGAAGTCTGGGCGCCGGTGGGTGATTGGAGGTCAAAGAGCATATGGTTCACAAAGATTCAGGTACGTGTCAACAGTCCAGATCCTGGTTTATGTACCTAACGCTCCCCCTGTCAACTCCGTTCCATCGGCAACCTATGGGTAGTGTGCAATCCTCGCTCGTGCGTTCTCGTAGGGCCTCCCTATCTTCACGTCAAAAGTACGTCCTTACATCCTCTAGTACACCAACCTATGCATTAGTCTTCCGCGACTGTCTCCTTCCCTCCTCTCCCGTCAACACACACCGCCATTTCACCCTCCCCACAGCATTTGCCTACCCCTCGCATCCCCGAACGATAGCACCTAGGCCACCCACGTCTCCGAAGCGCACGCCATCGACTACAATGCCGTCTCCTGGGTCCCCGCCATCCAACCCAGCTTGCTCCTCGCACCCCAGCTACATACGCACCCCGTCCAGGCCCCCGTCTCCGCCATGGGCGCGATGCGGCTCGTGTCCGCTGAATGCTACACGTTGTCAAGATCAGGGGCCCCGGTGAAGCCACGGCGGAGTGGTTGGAGGAGTGATTTGAAGAGGGCGTGTTCGAGGACCATGCTGACTGGGTCGTCGACGTCGTGTGGGCGTCCAACATCGGCCTCCCCAGGTGCGTTTTTTCGCCATCCTTTTTGCCCCCTTATACCCCTCCATCCTTATCATGCGCTCCATAGGGGTGACAGCTGCAAGACAACGATTACCTTTAATAAAATGACACTTAGCGGCTATAGGCGGCGTCCCTCGAGGGTGTACGTGAAATACTATAGATTCTGTGCTGCGTATAGTGCCCATCTGCTAGTAGTCACCACAGAACCTCGAATGTGCATTTCCCACATGTAAAATGTGTTCACAAGTAATGCCTACACAGACTTCGCCCAACATATACCACTTGTAAACGTGCACGGCGTACGAACACAGTCCAAAAAGCCCCACAGCAGGTTCACATGAAAGGAGCTCGATCAAACCTATTATAGCGTTTGGTCATCGTTCAAGTCAACCTCCAATGTTGTACAGCGAGCTCACCTCCGTTGCAATTTCTGGGGATTGAGTCGATTGCCCCCAAGTGCTGGCGGAACTTAGCCCAACCACCGACGTAGGCTGCGCGGAGCCATCCGTGAGCGTAACATTGACGGAGCATGTACAGCATACACGGAGCGCACCTGACCACTCTGAAGGGCTATTTCTCGCGTCTTGAACGCCATGCTCGGCAAAGAATACGAAGGGCGTTCTCGTCGCCCTTCAAGCGTGGTTCGCACCGCCCCGGCCCGTGCATTGAGCGTTGCGAGGAGAGAGTTGATATACACTATAGGCTGCAAATGAGCACCCGCAAGTGTGACACTCTGGGCAGCGAGGGACGCACGCTTGCTATACACGAAGTAGACCCCCAAATAGACGAAATTTCCTGGGAGGGTAGTGAACTGCGGTGGCGATCCTCAGATAAGTACGAGTCACGCGCAATGAAGGATTGGCGAGACGTACGGTAATCAACGAGATCAGCGCGCACACGCTGGTCAAGAGGCCGGTGTTGATGGAATACCTCATCAGAAGTAACACCACAGAGTCAGACCTGCAAAAGCGGTGAATATCGCATTTGTCTCGTGGTCACCAGAGGCCATAGACACGAGACACCGACCTTTCAAGGCCAGTGACCATCTGTCTTAATAGCCAACATTGAGAGACAGTGACGATCGCGTCGGCAGTGATATCTGCAGCCATACCGCTCCAAAAGCACCACTACGGTATAAACTCGTGAATTCTTGGTGGAATTAACAACGGGGATGAACCTCGTACTGCGAACTTGTGCACCTCGAAGAGGATAGGAACGAAGAGTCTGTAAAGGTGGAATATGTGGGTCAAAATTCGCTTTGTGGAATGGTGTTGACTCACGCCTTCGCTACAAAATCTGATATTGTGAGTGCGACTATTTAGTACGGGCTTGGAACATCGACGTATTCAGCCCGCTTACAGAAGCCATCACCTAATCGAAGTCAGACGTCACTTTTAGCACATGAGGACGGGGGTCTCACACATCGTGGCAAAAGAGAGCCCGTTCTGGCGCGATTCAGTGAGCCCAGGGGGAGGTTTCGTAGCGAGAGGCGGAACTCACAATGACGTATACGGGGATCACCCAATAGCCACCGCTCACTACCGTGAGAGTCATTATCCGGGCAATGTTTGTCAAGGCGGTCTCACACGTACAACGCAGTATTCTTATACTGTATATTCTGTCAGACAGAGTTTGTTAGCCTATCATCCGGGTTTGGGAAAGGAGGTGATGAGTCACTCACGCTCGGACGAAAGTGTTGCTCACAAGCTGCATGAGTGTCAGCGCCCTGTGCGTATCACTTGGTGCTGGAAACTTACCGAAACGACAACCATTGCCTGCGTCGAATTGTGTCTCAGACGTGTCGTCGTTGTGCGGATCGAAAGGGTGCTTACCGCTAAGCTCCTATACATGCGCAGCATGAGTATTGTCATCGGTTCGAGGCAGAGGTGCGCCTCACCAAACGGGCTTCAGTACACCGGTGAAATTTCCAAAATCAGTTACAAAATACTGATACATGGCGATGGTCAAGAAAACCATGTGAATCGTGTCAATGAGCCTACCGTTTGGTAAGCGACAATGCCTGTCTACGATGAAAGGCTGCTCACCATAAACATGACACGGATACGCGGAGCACGGTCTCGCGGGGGAACCGGTGACTGAAATATAGCCATGTCTGTAGGGTCGTAAGGCCGTAGAAACTAGTCGCGGTACGTCAGTCATATTGAAAGGAGGGATGTATACTGGGGAAACCTACGCGCAAGCGATTGCGAATCCCAGGAACGTTGCGCCGAGCGTGCCATTCCGGTCGAGTGACATGAGTTCAGGAGGTATCGGGAAACCTGGACTGCTGGCGTTAAAGCCAGGAATGGTCGGTAGAGATGTCATGGGGGCAAGCGAGGGGAGGAGGTGAACGCGCAAAAAAGGTGACCCTGGACAGCAAGGTCCTCCAAGGGACGTTGAACAGTCAAGAGGTCAATCTGCGAGTTTATGAAGGCGGAATCGGTTAGGGTTTGTTCGAAGGCGAAACTTGAGAACGGAACGAAGATACCATGAACGTTGACGAACATGTGCCTTGCTGCTGACAGCACTCTTGGGCAAAAGGGCCGCCGTTTCATCGATGTCCGATGGTCTATAAATCGCTGCGTCGGGCGGCGATCCTGTCCACCGGGGGAACCGGCGTAGCTGTTCCGCTTGTCAGGGCCGTCGGCCATCCGGTAGTAGTGGTGCTTCCTGCGGGGTTTACTTGGGAACGACTATCTCCACTCGGAGGCAATGAACACTAGTGTCAAGGCGATGTAGCGCAAGTACAGTTGTGTTGCATTCTGTTAGAGCCAAGTGTTTCTGATATGGGCTTGTATCAGCGGGAGACCATAGCTACTCAATTTGACGTACAGAGACTACGCATGTCGTTCACCAGGGGGAACTTTATGGTGGGAGTACTTCGGCTTCATTGTTGTTTGATATTGGGATGTCGCGGATCAGTAAGGGCGTGTGGATGGTTCACACGGACAAAGCCAAGTCTGAACTTAGAGCGAAGGATAGGGGCAGCATAGGGCGCCGCGATTCGCGAAACAAACGTAAGTCTAACAAGTTCTATATGCAACCTGAACGGCACAATAAGCATTCATAGTCAATGACGGCGGCCGCATAGATATCGGAAAACTCACGTAGGTCAGATATATAAAAAATCACGACAGAATGAGGTGAGGTTCGAACTTCGAACTCTTGACGATCATCGACGTGTGCGTCAACGATCAACTCGAGATCAAGTTCCAGGACGCCGGGTAGACGCGGTAAACCCGAACCGGTTCGGCTCATCATGGATGAGTCGAACCAGCCTCGTCAATGCCTGCTTGCCTTCGAAAGTACGTCCCCGCACTTTTAGTGTCATAACCCATGTGTTGGCCTTATACACCTGTCTTTTCCCTACTTCTCCAGTCGACGCCTGCCTCACTCTCGCCAACCCGTCGCGTTCACAGACAATGGCCCTTAGGGTACTGAGGTCTTCAATGGGCAAGCAATCATGCCATTAGTCACAACGTAGTCACCTGTGCTCCGCCAACCAGTCAATCAGCCAAATACTTCTCCATCTAGGCCCCCGCCTTTGCCTCGAGCATGAAGCGGTTTGCGCCCGCGGGATGCGACAGCATAGTCAAGATCTGGGGCTCCGTGGCCCATGCGCTTGCATCGCTGCCGTGTCGTGGGTACGCTTATTCACCTTTCTTCTCCACATCTTCCCACCCTCGCCAGTGTGATGGTAGGGAAGGAGTATCGAGGACACGTGCTTACGAGCTGCCGGCGCGTTTGCAGGACATCGTCATTCTCATTTCACCCCAAGACAGTCCTCGCTGCACCATGGCACAATACCCACGTTTGACCCCGCAACGTTCGACTCCGCATCGGATTCCGTCTTCTCATGGCGTACAGGCTCTCCGACATCGTCTGGCGCGTTTAGTGGTCGCTTGCGGGCAACATCCCCGCCGTAACCTCAGGCAGCGGCAAGATGATGATGTGAAAGAAGGGCATGAAGGACGTATGGCAGCGAGAGAAAGCTAGGAGCAGAGTGGGGGCAGAGGAGCTGCGGACGGTTTTAGCACGTCAAAGGCAGGATTGGAAGCTACACGAACAGTGCGTACGTCGATATATATTGTCATCATAACGTCTGTCCCTGATGCACGGTACAGGTGGGCGACCTAAGTCACGTTCGGCATGATATGCCCACTTCAGATCATCTATCATTATGTGTTAGTCGTCCCAGCGTCCAACACCTCTTTCCTCCGGCAACACCACCTCTACCGTAGTCCTCTAGGACCGGCTCACGATGTTCATCACATCCCGAGGTTCGCCGATTTCGTCATATCGCACCCTAGGAAGATCGAGCTCCCCATCCCACCCGAGGCCCGATAAAGACGCTGATGATAAAGCAATACGGAGACCTGGTCATGAATTAATAAGCTCGAGGCGGCCCGCGCAGGCTACAATTGTGGCAGGTCAGGGCTACGTGCAAGCACAGAGTGCAGTGCAGGATGAGTGTATAGAGGATTAACAGAGTAGTGCTGTGGGGGTTCGGTATGTTCAGTCTTTCTTCGCTTTATGAAGACTAGCATTCGCTCAACTCGACTCGCCTCAGAACCTCTGGGTTCGCCGCCTTCTCCCACCATGACCCCAATGAAGAACGGGTGCATCGTATTCATGAAGTACCCCGGCTTAGGTAATGTCTATGCCGCACCCATCATGCTTGCCGTCGCTGACCCGATGTCACAGAACACATCGTCCCTGGAGAGACTGCCGCGTACGATGAGTCGGGGACAGTTGTCCTTGGCGCCGTACACAGAACTGCGACAGCATCTCGACGTACAACACCGCGGAGCCGTACAACGTGAAGAACCTGTAGTTGCCGTTGTAGAGGGGGATTCATATCTACGGCTTCCTGGTGTCCACGCTCACGAAGAAGTGGGGCGATGAGTTATCCCAGATGATACCCGCGTGGGTGGCGAGTGGGGAGATCGGGTACATGGAGCGCGTCGTGCGTGGGTTAGAGAACACGCCACAGGTGACCGTGGACATGCGTCTGTGGGATAACTTTGGGAAGTGTGTCTTGGTGGTTGCAGACGAGTAACCGTGATGCACTTCGTAGAGGTTGGGGACAGAGTCCACTGGCAAATGTAATACTGTATGATTGACATTACTCAGCTACATGTCGCTGACTCCTGGCTGTGACTGACTAGTCGTACTCCTATGGCAAGGATGCGTGGCAGACTTCTGAAGTCATAGCTGTGTATCTCAACGAACGTAATATTGTAATATCTAGGATAGTTTTCGAGGTAGTAGAATCCGGCCGATGAAGTTGAGGTGGTCTCGCACCCCGCGCATCGTTGTAGGAAGGCTAAGCAGCCTGCTCTATGTCCCGGAATGCTGAGCAAGCTGCAACAAGCTTGACTCCCTTCTTATGAGAAGTGATGTTATAGTGTAGTGCCTATAATTGTTGAAATTCGCTTCCAAATCTCTGACGTTATTTCTTCTAGTCACGTGCCCTATTGTCCCAATCATCAGAGAGGCGGGGGTTATGACACTGCTTTCGTAAGACTACCGGAGATTAGCAACACAGATCTCCGAGACTACAACATGTAATAGCACTGGCCATGCACATCAACACACGGTCACCCAGTAGACTAGGCGCCATCCGACCAGTCGACCTTGACATCTATGACTTTAAGACACGGCAATAGCTGAGCAGACCTGAAGAAGACACTCTTCAGGTCAAATGCTTCGCCAGAGGCCTGTGCATAGCAACAGGCGTAATCAGTCTCGGAAGCCACACATCCTTGGCGGGACACACGAACCATGAATATGTATCTCTCCTCCGGGAGTCCGGTGACTCTCTTGTCTTTCGTCTACGTCGGCCACACGTTCAATACCGTCAAGTATTCTCAGTCACTCACTGGCCGCCACGGACGTTGCAGAGAGCACGCACCACTCCGATTCCCGTTAAAATGGCACGCGCGATGGCCGATAGAAGTTGCTTCCGCGGCCTTGACATGTTGACTTTGTCAGTAGTGGTCCAGACGTTGACCTGGCGCGTTTTCTGAAGCTGTCCCAATTTATCCTGGAGAAAACCAGGCATGTGAGTGTTCCGTAGGTAATCATGCCGCCTAGACGAAGTGTTAAACTCTCACATTGAACCGAACGACAGCCTTCATCGGTTTACTATTCTCTCCGAGCTTCCGTACATTACGGGAAGTATCGAACGCTGCTTCTCCGGGATTCTTGAGCCCGTTCCCGGTCAACACATCGGCCATATTTATCTCATAAAAGGTCTCCATCTCAATACTCCTTGGAGGGCCAGTGTTCTAGAGAAGGAGGTTTCGCATTAATGTCACACCGAGGCACACTGTTGCAGCCCTGTACAATCTACATACCTGTTTCGGAAGCGTCGCCCCTGACAAGGACCCGAAGCCAGACGCGCCCGAGCAGGATAGGGGAGGGCGCAACGCGTTGAAGCTGTTCGCCTGGAAATACTCTTGACCGCCCACGCTGGTGTCGCGGGGAGCTGAAGTAGCATCAATCTATGTCGATGCACGCGTATAAGCCGCGCAGAAGGGGCTAGCCATATAGCACAGATCACGCCCATGCTCACCCCTGCGCCCGTCGAATGTTGACAATTCACAAGGTCACAAGCAATCTGCCCAGCGGTAGAATGGGCAATAGAGAGGGCTTGTGTGGTGAGCTTGAGACCACGAATCCATTCTACGGTCTTTTGGAGAACCTGGTTCTGTAGCAGAGTATTTGCGATGTCAGAATTTGCCCGGTACTTGGTCGTTTGTGTGCTCACCATTTGGACGTGACTATGAGCACCCCTAACGTGATACAGCGCGCTATGTTGACCGGCGAAAGCAGTCCACTCTCCGAAGATGTTGATGAGACTGTTGACATACTGTTCGAATTTACGAAGGTTATTTGTGGCCAGATTACACATTTGCTCGCATTTCATGGTGTATTGGTGAATTGTTTCCCTCGACCTATCCGTATAAACCTGCGATGCTGTGAGTGCTTGTCGCAGAGAGATGACGTCTCAATATGAGCTACCTCCTTAGCCGACGAATAAGAAGGAGGGCTCTCAGTCCGCGCAATGGCCATGATGCTCTTGGCAACGGGTCCATATAATATGTGCAAGGTGTCTTCGAACCCAGACATCTGAAACGACGTTAAGTCCATACATGTGAATGACATTATGCGACACGATGAATGCACACGAGGGCTCACCAACGCTCGGAAGATATAAAGACCGTTAAGATGATGTCCTACCCACGGACAGCTAGGATAGAGTGTATTGAGAGGTTGAACTGTTCTATCAAACCAGATCTCCCCTTCCTTACGAGCCTAGAAAGTATTATCACTATGTGCGTCACGGGAAATATTGGGACTTACCGCAATTAGGTTGTCAAAGTGAGAAATCTCGGGGTTGAATGACGAGAGTTCAGGAGGCCTGTGATAGTCTTGCACAGGCCGAGCAGTGATCGAGTCCACGAGGTTAACTGTTACCTTTACCACCACATTTGACCATAAAGCAATGCAGTCGGCGAAGTGCGTGATAGAAAATTTGACGGAGCTGAGGTCGATACCCGCCGCCGCTAACTCAGCATTGACTCGTTGAAGGTATATTTGGTTTGTTGGAGTTGGAAAGATGTTCTTGTACTACATGGAGTATATGTGCAGTTAGCGGCGTGGGGGTTCACAGTGTGCACGAGCGTACCTGCTGCATAACCTCCCTACATTGCGATGTCGCGGAATTGGAGTCCGAACAGTCGGCGTGCTGGGTCAGGGGCACACGAGGTGCAAGCAGGTGCTCGGCATGCTGCGCAGGAGCACTTGGGGGCGACCGCTGACCGAAGTCGGCCCATGGAGAGGCACTGCAGAGATGAGCCATGGGGATGAGGTGATGAGGTGAGGAGAGTGGTGTGTAGAGAGCGAAGCTGGCGGACGATTTAACGGAATTCCAATGAGGCGTTTACAGCTCGACGGAGCGAAGACATTAGACAGCACGTCGAAGAAAATGTTGAGATGTCTCGCTGGAAGAACATGGCAACCTGCCTGGAAAGAACACGTAAGGGGTCGCGCCGCGCCTGACGCTTCATAACCGCGTCGTGATCGCCTATCTACAGCTGCTAGTCTAGGAACACAGGTTATTGGAACGCCGTGGGCAAGACAGACGCTGTGCGAAATGGGAAAAACGCTCGCGGGCAGCACGCGTTGTGATCCGGCCGAGATATCGCCCAGATATCGCATGCGCCAAAAAGACCGTGTATCAGGGAAGCAAAAAACAATCGGCGATTCCCGTACACGCCAGAGCCATGTCATGACTCGTCTGCGACTCGGTGTCCCGCAGTATGTCCGACGTCTACAGTCTACGACGCCGTGCAGTCAGCCCACTCGACGGACAAGTACCGCACTACCCCTTCATGCTATCAGTACTCGTCAAAGTACAATATTCACCCTCCTATGCCATCCCAACAATGATTTGCGCATGCTATGACTGTGAAGACCATGGCACTTGGAATTCTTGGAGGCTAGTACGCTAACTTCAGCAGAAGCGGAGCACTACGTCGCCCCTGAACCTGCGTTATCCAGCAGCGAACGTTCTGGCGGAGCGGTAAAATAGCATTGTTCGGACATTGTACATAAGGAGCTATATCTGAGGTTATATCTACACACACGCGATGTAGATGCAACCTCAGACACCAGAAGAGAGATAGTGAGCCAAAGAGCACTCCGTGTATCTCCACTGTGCGAGCTTGCTGTCTCGACACAGTGAGACACAATGGCCCTGCTTGGTATGCATCATGCTAACGAACCTAAAACAATTGCCCGCAATCGGCGGAAGGACTGAGTCATCGGACGCCCCGGGCCCCCCCAGAGGCGCGCGAGAAGTACACCCGCCTAGCACCCAGCGTGGGCAAGGAGGCTATGCGTATGTGTAATTACAGGCACTCTGAGAATGCTGTATTGAGCCTGTCGAGAATGAGGGGTGAGCGCCGTGCCTGCATCAGTGAGCAAAGAGCAGAGAAGACAAAGATATTTTCGATCGCGGAAGCTGAGTTGTGACACGCAACGTGACCTCGTGACACAAGTCACGCGAGTAGCGGGTGCCTCGTGATGGTCACTTCCTACCCGACGCGTGCTCCAAGTCACGGTTTCGCCTCACGACCGTTATTCCTCCTCTGTGTGCTCTGTTGCAAGTGCGTCCGCGCAGGAAAACGACTTTGATCCTTCTTTGAAAATGCAGCATATCCAAGGCACAACGCCACTCTCTTCACATCACGTAGGGAGCTTCCCATCTTCGGTGGCCAACGCCGCACGCCAAACACGCTTTAGACGACCATCTGAGAGCACGATCAACTATCCCCACTACGGCGAGAGGGTATTCTGGCGGCGCACAGGTGTATATGAAAGATGAAGACATGCCAACATCCGGATTCCGAGAAGAGCGCATGCTGCAGTCACGTAAGTGGTCCGTCTGTCAATACTACAGCGAGCGGCGCGCCGGCCAGTAGAAGTATGCATGATGACCTATGATATCTCTAGGGTGACGGGCATTTGGGAAGCCGATGAGTTCTCTGAGCTATCGCCCTATCCACGAAGGGAGTGGCCGGCTGGGAGCATCTTGGAGCCCAAAAAAGTAGACGTGCGTCTTCCAGCGGATGGTTAGAGGTGCACACGGAAAGAGACCTCGGTTCCCACCAATGTGAAAGCTCCGGCACGGCCGACACCCAGCCACGCCTCGCCTTCGCGGGAATACGGCAAAGACGCCGTCAGACCCGTAATAGGTGCGACAATCCTCCCACAGAGTGCCCCCAGATCATTACATAACTCAACGCGCCCGTCATACTCATCCGCAGACCACTCATCCTATGCTATTCCAGCATAACTTTTTCCGCAGCCGACCCAAGGACCACGCGTCTCGGCCGACTCACTCTACACATCTCCGCCGACGCCTCGTGCACTGCGCGGTCTCCTCTTCACCTACCCACAGCTGTCCATTGCCTATTGCACCCCGCCGATACGCCCCCTCGCCCTTACGTGTTGTCCTCAATCTTCCAGCCTGTCGTCGCCTATGCACAAGACTAGTACGTTCAAAGACAATGTCACCACCCCTGTGCCACCCATCCCTTGTGCCAGTGTACCCACATGCGACCGACCCGCATGGCGCACGAGTCCTACCCGCCCTCACCGCGCCCACACAAGAAGAGCTAGCCCACGTTGTCGTGTACCTTTTCTTCCGATCCGCCCCCGCCAATGACGTCGCGCAGGCGCTCAAGCGCTCATGCCTCGTGGTCGGCGCCCGGCACAGCTCCAGCCACCCCGTCCCCGTCCCCGCCCCTGGGCGGGCTCGAGGCCCGCCGTCGCGATAGCGGCAGGCGCGCTCCGCGCGGGGCGCCCGCGATCGGCGCCACCCGCGATCATGTCCGCGACGCGCGCGCACCAGCGGCGCACGAACTTGGACACGAGCGCCGTGTCAGCGAACGCGCCGTCGAGTCGCGTGCGCGCGGGCATCCTGAGGGGTGCGAATCCCCAAAGCTTCGGGTACACGTCAACAACCCAGGCCGTAGTTTGTGCTCCTAACACGCACTAACAGCCTTTGTTTCACGGGCGCCGCACGAACTGGACGATATCTCGCCGGGCACGCCACCGGCTGTTGGACGTGGTCTCTTAGGCCCCGCCGACCAACTCGCTCCACGGCAGAGTGATTTGAGGAGCAGTTCGAAGAGGCCTAGGGTGCGTTCGGAGCCACGCAGACCGGGTCTACGACGTCGCGTGGGCATCCAACAGCGTCCCCCGCAGCCGCACCACTATTCAGTCCCAGGGGTGTTCTCTTTGCCCCCTCATAACCCCCTGAACATGCGCCCCCTAGGGATGATGACGAGATGGAGGTAATGGAAAAGAGAACGTGGTGAACTGCCTGGTCTTGGTGACGACCACTACCAACCAAATGACACTCATGAGCTATAGACGGTGTTCCTTGAGGGTGTATATAATGTACAAATGCCGTACCGCATGCGGTGCCCACCTACTACTAGTACTTGCGGAACTTCGAATGTATATTCCCCACATGTGCAATACATCCACGAATGATATATACACAGACTTCGCCCAACATATATATAATTGGTAACCGCGCACCGCGCACGAACACAGGATATCGATAATACAAGAAGCCTCCGAGGTTGACACCAAAGCCTGACCAAACAATTCATGGTATTTGTTCATCGTTCGAGTCGATCTCTAATGTTGTAACAACCGGCGCACCTCCGTCGCAATCTCTGGGCCTTGAGTCGATCGCCCCCACGTGTTGGTGGTTCTTAGCCCGATCACGGACGTAGGCTGCGCGCAGCCATTCGTGAGTGTAATGTCGACGAAGGATGCAAAGCGCACAGGAAGTTCACCTGACCGCCCTTAAGGCCTTCGTCTCGCCTCTTGAACTCCATGCTCGGCAAAGAGCTGGAAGGGTATCCTTGCCGCCCATCAAGGGTGCTTCGCACCGCCCTGGTGCATGCATTGAGCGTCACGAAGAGCGAGTTGACATACACTATACATGGCCGGAATGCGATTTGGAGCGACGATCCACAGAATAGGGGCAAGCGTCGTCTCTTGGCATAATGGCATGCCTTCACTTTTCATATAGACTTGCGCGCCGCCGCGTCCGGGTCTCTCTCCACCTCCTAGTATGGATACTCGGGACCGGGGTGGCGATGATGTGGATTGTGTGCCGATACGCACTTCCATCATAGGAGGTGGTTTTCCGAGCTCTCAGATGGTCGTTCAAGTTGTCTTGTACGTGGAGTTGAAGGATTAGGAGGAAACGTGTTGGGGGAAATAAGGGTGACTACAAGGTCCAGGGAAGATGGGGGTATGCTGCATGCTCGAAGAAGGATAAAAAGTCGCTTTCCCGTACGGATGTACCTGCAAAGAGGAACAACAGCCGTGAAGCGTGAAGCGAGCGGCGAAAGCGAGCGGAGCACCCTACGGCCGGGGCAGTAGGAGGCGACGATGTGACGAGGCCAGTGGAGCTCGCGTGACTTATGCTCACGCTGTGTGTCACATTCAAGCTCGGGCGATTCCGGGGCCCGAAAGAGAAGACATACGTCATCCAGCAGCCCGGATCGTACGAGGAGCCCACGGACAGACTGGGCCCTACCCGGCGCCCGCTCGCTCCCGAGTCCCCTGGATATTGTGTTGACGTCTGCGAGTGGACGTCCACGTCCACGCTTGCGAGGTGCCCGTCCTCCACACCCGCCAATTTGAACGCCGCGACACGGCCACGACCGAGGCAGAGGCCGCGGCTTCGCGGTACGACAAAGACGCCGTCAGACCCGTAATAGGTGCGACGATCTTCCCACAGCGTGCCACCCGATCATTAAATCAACGCCCGTCATACTCGTCCGCAGACCACTCATCCTATGCTATTCCAGCATAACTTTTCTCCGCAGCCGACCTAAGGACCGCGCGTCTCGGCCGACGCACTCTACACATCTCCGCCGACGCCTCGTGCACTGCGCAGCCTCTTCTTCATCTACCCACAGTTGTCGATTGGCTATTGCACCCCGCCGATACTCCCCCTCGCCCTTACGCGTCTGTCCTTATGCACAAGACTAGTACGTTCAAAGGCAATATCGCCGCCCCAGCGCCACCCTTCCCTGTGCCGGCGCGCCCCACGCGACCGACCCGTATGACACATGAGCCCTGCCCGCCCCCACCGCAGGCCGCCCGCCCGAGGAGAGCTAGCCCAAATCGTCATGTACTGTACCTTTCTCCCCAAATCTGCCCCACCATCACTCGCCAAGGCCGTCGCTCCAGCGCTCAAGTCTCGTCGTCAGCCACCCCGTCCTCACCCCTGGTTGGATCCTAGGCCCGGGTCGTCATCGCTATCGCTTGGCGCTAGAATAGGGGTAGGCTTGCGGGCATGGGCGAGTGCACGCGGGAGGCCCGCGAACGCCGCCACCCGCGTTGTCCGCGACGCGCGCACACCATCGGCGCACGAACTCGCACATGAGCACCGCGTCTGCGAACGCGCCATTGAACCGCGTGCGCGCGGGTGTCTCGAGGAGTACCAACTTACAAAGCTGGTACGTGTCAACAACCTAGGTCGTGGTGTGTGCTCTTAACATGCCGTAGTTTAACATGCCGTAGTGCCTGTGCACCATCGGAGGGCACCATCTCTGTCTTCCCCTTCAAAGCGGGTCCTCGCATCCTCCAGTGGGCCAGCCCGGGCCTATGCCTTAATCTTACACAACTGTCTCATCCCCTCTTCTCTCGTCAACACGTGCCACCATCTCGCCCTCTCTACCTACCACTCGTATCCCCAGACGACAACACCTGTGACCTCCACGGCGGGCATACCGTCGGCTCCAACACGGTCTCCTGGGCCCCACCGACCGACTTGCTTCTCGCACCTCAGCCAAACACGCTCCCCGGCTAGTCCCCGGCCTTCATCGCGAGCGCGATGCGCCCCGTGTTCGCGGAATGCTACCACGGTATCAAGATCCGAGGCCTCGGCGATGCCGCGGAAGAGGGGTTCGAGGAGCAATTTGAAGAGGGCGCGTTCAGGGCCACGCAGACCGGGTCTGCGACGTCGCGTGGGCGTCTAATATCGACCTTCCTCGCAGCCGCACCCCTGTTCAGTCCCAGGTGTGTTCTTTTTACCCTCCCATAACCCCTCGAACATGCGCTCCCTATGGACGACGACGAGTTAGAGGTAATGGGAAAGAGGATGGTGGTGAATTGCCTGGTCTTGGAGACGACGACCACTACCAACCGAATGACACTGATGGGCCGTAGACGGCATTCCTCGAAGGTGTATGTAGTATACAAATGTTGTACCGCATGCGGTGCCCCCCTACTACCAGTACTTGCGGAACTTCGAATGTATATTCCCCACATGTGCAATACATCCACGAATGATATGCACACAGACTTCGCCCAACATATACAACTTGTGCATGCGCACGGCTTAAGAACACAGGATATCGATAGTCCAAGGAGCTTCCGAGGCCCATATGAAAGAAGTCTGATCAAAACTATCATAGCATTTGTTTATCATTCGAGTCAATCTCTAATGTTATAACAACCAGCGCACCTCCGTTGCACTCTCGTGGCATCGAGTCGATTGTCCCCCAGTGCTGACGGAACCTAGTCCAATCACCGACGTAGGCTGAGCGCAGCCATTCGTGAGTGCAGCGTTGATGAAGCATGCAAAGCACACAGAGAGTTCACCTGACCGCCCTTAAGGCCTTCGTCTCGCCTCTTGATCTCCATGCTCGGCAAAGAGCCCGAAGGGCATTCTAGCCGCCCTTCGAGGGTGCTTCGCACCGCTCCAGCCCATGTATTGAGCGTAGTGAGGAGCGAGTTGACATACACTATGTCGGACGGGAATCGTACCAACCGCAAAGAGAGATAGCCTGTTCTGGTGCGATTCAGTAAGCACAGGGGGAGGTTCGTAGTGAGAGACGGAACTCACGATGACGCATACAGGGATCACCCACTAGCCACCACTCACTGGGGCGAGAGTCATTATCCGAGCAAAGTTTGTCTAGGCAGTCTCCCACGTACAATACAGCATTCCCACACTGAATATTCTGCCAGGTAGAGTTCATTAGCCCACCGTCCGCATTTGAGAATGAGGGCATCGAGTCACTCATGCTCCAACGAACATGTTGCTCATAAGCTGCATAGAAATGGGAGGGGATTCAGTCGCGGTCTCGCGATACTGGTGGTCAAAGGCCGGGACTGAATGTATTGCTTACCAGACCCAACTCAACTCCTACGGGAAATGACTCGCAACAACCTCTTTCATCGGATATTGAAGATTCTCGATGGGGTCAATGGCAGAACACTGAAATGACCGTACGCTTAAGCCAGGGTGGTGGCTGGTCGGGGATCAAGCAGCATATGCTCGTATCTTCCCGGTGCAGTCAAAGCACTAAAAACGGCCATGGAGGCCTACGGGATACGTTGCTCGCGTGCAAAAACCTGCCCGTGGCCCTCTGTACAGCCCCGATGTCTGATTGATTCAGCACTACACGTACGCATTATGCGGGTATTACAGAAATATGCTTCCAATCGGGAATCTATGGACGCTCTGCAAAGATGGCACATTGAATCTATAAATGCTGTGCTCAAGACAGTTGTTCCTGAGGATGGGCCCTGCCCGCCAAAGCTATGGGAACAGCTTCGCATCTTCAGAGAGTACGTGCACACGTCCATCTCGAAATTGGCTGATCTACATCCGTATCATCTGGCTGATCTAACGAATGCGCTTACAGCGGCGTCGAAACTTGTGTCGCAACTGCGGTAGGAAGACCGGTACAACTTCCGCGAGGCGATCTGACAAACGATGAGCACCTCAGGTAAGCTCATCGGCTTTCTAGCATTTAGGATGCCGTTAACTTTATGTATCAGAAATTCGTCTCCGTTATTCCACAGACACCCGATTTGATGCCGGCGCGGGGCGCGTGGAGTGCCTAGGGACCACCCGCAAGGAGGTCTTGTTCGCCGTCTACCATTGGATCGCCTATAGTATAGCTTTCGCTGCGGTCGGGGCTTCGCCGCAAAACAAACTGAATTTGCATACCAAATGGACGACTCGGACGGAGGGTAGTATTACAAAAAGGAGTCGGAAAGTGAGTACGTAGCTGCGAGAGTCGCCCCTGGAGCGAGGCGCGAGAATTCACGAACAGAACGGACCAAGAGCCCATAGGAGGCTCATATAGTGCAAGGTGTTACAAATACCAGTTTGAGGGCGAAGGAGTAGGAGCCTGACGTTGGAGCAATGCATGTAGTGGTACATCTGTATTGTCCTGCATATCATCGTAAGCGCTCCCGGCAAGCCCGAGGCCGAGCACAAGGGCCGGAGAATATGGGCAAGGTGTGAACTTGAGCCGGATCCTGCGTACGGTACTAGGAACGCCGAACTCGTGCTCGCAGTTGGTCCAATTGTCAATGTGGTCCCTGTCGCAATTGTGTTCATAGTGTCCAAAGCCCACATTCCACATCTTAGGATCAATGGCCTCGGCCCATGCGAAGTGGACTTCCGGAGACCGCGTGCTGGTGAATGAAACCGGTTTTTTGCATGTTCCGAGGATGATGCGCATTGCCTCCTGTGACATCGTGTTTTGCCATATAATCAGGATTACGGCTTCTAAATGCGGCCCTGGGGACTCCAGCACCTTGGTCAAGGGGAAGAATTCGAGCGCACCGAGGGTCTGTATCAGTGTTCGGGGAATACGGTAGTGCGTGGGCGCTTTGTCGGGTAAAAAACGCTGGAGGAGGTGGGCGCCATCTGTACGCCCCACCGTAACCGCGGACGGTTGGGCGATGATATAAATGTTGCGCCACGTGGTGGTGATGGGATTTCCCCGATAGCACATGTTGTTGACGTCACCGAGAGAGACTAGCCTCTTCGACCCATAGTGCCCGGATGTAGTATCCTTCTTATAAAATGCCCAAGAGATGTAGTAGACCTCGCAGGACTCTTCTTGGTCTGGTAGGATGGGATTTTTCGGAGCGGGGTGAAGGAAGAGGCCAAGGCTGTCATGGCCCTTTTCGGAGGCGTCCGTGCACATCAGTATTGCTATGGTCATCTCCTCGACCTTGGCGACTTGGATTCGGCATTTCATACCGTACGGCGTGAGCTCGAGCGATGGGCATTTTCTGCGGGATTGGCCACCGGAAAATGTATTGCCGATGTCCTGGGGGAGGAGGTAAGTTATGTAGCAAGCCTGAAGACGGATTACATGCAATGTGAGAGACGCGTACCCTCTCAGACAGATTGCTTCCTGCTATCTGAGGTGCCACTGTCGGTGTCTCACTGGTCGGGGAGAAAACCACTGCTTTCGACTCTCGAAAA
The DNA here is from genome assembly GCA_900155495.1 of Porogramme epimiltina. NCBI lineage: Eukaryota > Fungi > Basidiomycota > Agaricomycetes > Polyporales > Polyporaceae > Porogramme > Porogramme epimiltina. Next base: position 99,992 of record FTLJ01000184.1, read on the forward strand.
TCGTGCGGCGACTGAGCAAATAGGAATACCACGTGGCTCTCCGGATCGTGGGAGCGCTTGTGAATATCGGAGAGAGGAACCGGGATTCGTTGATGTTCGGAGGCGATGTGACACGGGTAACCCCATGCGAACAATGTAGTGTCAACACCTTGCTTGACTAGCTCTGCCTGCAGCCTCTGAAACGCTTGTCTCCCCTCGCCGTACAGCGTCGGCATATTGACATCGAAGAGACCAAGGAGGCAATAGGCTTCGTCTTCAATGCGCGTCGTTTTTCGATTGGCCGCCCATGACATCCGCTTCGCGATCGAGGCGTCCACTCGGAAATCCTGCTCACGGATGAGATAACCCCTGTCTATCCCTGTGCTTTCCATAAGGAGATCGCAGAGGCTATGTTTCGTCCCGATTTGTTCCCACGACCGGGAGAGGAAGATGACAAATGCCGGGGCCAGAAGCTCCTGTAACGTCCATCCACGCTTGTGCCACCGTGCGTTCTGGAACCCTAGCCCTTTATTACTTTGCTGAGGGTCCAAGTCTTGTTTGTCGACGTCTTCGAGATGGACGTAGCAGACCTCGGCGAAGGCGTACCAATTGAACATGGAGTTGATCGCTTCCGAAAGCTCTGTGCTACTTTCCTTGTTGATGCAACACGAGTCTATCCAGACCCATTTGTATCCCATGCTCTCGGCCAACTCACAGCATCTACGGATCTTCTCGCCGACATGATCGCGGGGGTTCTGATCGCACCATTCCTGCGTGATTTTCTGGATATCCTGGAATGTCTGTTCACCTCCACGCTTGACTGGAGTCCAGGTGTGGGAGAGGATGGCGTAGCCTCCAGGGATAGCGGCAGAGTAGACGAAGTGATGTAGCTCGGCGCGAGAGGTACTGAGGACCCACATCGAGTCACAGCTGTGCTGATGAGATGTTGGTGAGAGTAGTGATCTGAAGGTTGTGTACACTCACTGTATCGATGCAAGAAGACTAACGGGCGATGGTCCTTTGAGCAATGAGATCGGAAAGCTGAAGGGAAGGACGCCCAGGGAATCTGGAGAGGTCAGCTTGAGAGAACTCTACTTAACGAACGTGATAGGAGACGAAGAAACTTCGCTCGAAGACTCGTTGAAGCATGAGGAACGGTTGAATGCACAGTGACTTCCTAATTAAGAGCTGCGTACTAAGCACGCCTTCACAAGGTTTGCACGAGGCGGAAAAGAACCAGCAGTGCATTCAGTACATGGCAGATGGCAACGGGCATCATCCTCCCATTTCATCAGCAATGTGTCACGCGGCTCGGGAGCGGCTTATAAATAAGCCCGGGGCTTGGGCGGGCTTACAGGCTTGTGGGCTTAGGCGGGCTTGGGAGTGGGCTTGGAGCGGGCTTGGAATAGTACTCATTGGGGCGAATTCTACGAATATGCTGACAAAGAAAACAAGGTCTTATTGACATCGTACACTACTGGCAGCGGCGTAAATACATGTGGCCTCGGGCGGGCGCCGGAACTGAGAGGTGTACTTCGGGATCGCGTAGTAGTGCGTGTAGAACGTACTCAACGACCTGCAGTCATACGGGCCCGAGGAGGCGTTGCGGCGTCGACCTGATGCATCGTCAAAACGACGACGCACCGCCTGTCAGATCTGTCGGTCATTCGGTAGTAACGGTGCTTCCTGCGGGCTTTAGGGACGATCCGCCTTCGGAGATAATGGAACATGATGTCGGGGAGGTGTGGGACGAGAAAGTACTGATGTGTCGCCTGCTGATGGAATTAAGTCTTTCTACATAGGCTTGTATCAGCAGGAGACATGTATTATGATACTGTGTATCTATTTGACTTACCGAGTCCCGATATTACTCATGCCGTTCACCGGGAGGTGAACTTTACAGTGGGATCACTTCTGCCTCAATGTCGTTTGATATAGGGACTCTGTCGTAGACGTGTCGATGGTTCACACGGAAAAAGACGAGTCTGAACTCCGAGCGAAGGATAAGGGCCGCATTGGGCGCGAAACAAACGCAAGTTTATCAAGTTCTATCCATAACTCGAACGGCATGATGAGCATCGATAGTTGTATTGATAATGGAAGAGCTCACGTAGGTTCGACACATAGAGAAATCTATTGAAAATCTTGACGGAATGAGGTGGGGTTCGAACTCTTGACGATGGATGTAAGCGTCAACCCGAGACCAGCATCCACGATGTCAAGGAGACAGAATGCATGGAAATTCGGACCGGTTCGGCTCACTACAGGCGAGTTGAACTGATCCCGTCAATGCCTCCACTGGCAGTACCTCGCATCGTCGAACATGCCACTTCGACATCTTTCCCCCATTCCCCTTACCAGACCCAACTGAACTCCTATGGCAAACGACTCTCAACAACCTCTATTAAAGGTCTTCTAGGTAGAACGGTCGTACGCTTAAACCGCGGTATGTGGTGCCCTCATTCAAATAAATGTCCTTTTCTGACACTGCTTGTGCATTCAAGCCATACACGTCTAGCCTGGCCATCCATATAAGCATGCACACAGTTAGTTCAGACAGGTCTGCCATGTCCGCACGACCAGAATGTTGTCGCTCGGAAGATACACTAGGAGAGATATTGGGCGTGGGTGGCTGGTCGCTTTCGGTCGAAAGTCATGCAACACACGCTTCACAAAGCTTGCGCCAGGTGCGTTTCCATAGTATATGTCTTGACATACATTCCTAACGCGTCCCAGTAAATTGGTCTCACGGGCACCCCATGAAATGGGCGCAACCCTCGCCTATATGTGTGTCGTCGGAGTGCATCATTTCTGTGCTCGCTTCCAAAAGTAGGTCCTGGCACCTCTTAGTGTCATAGCCCATGTCCTAACCTTACACAACTGTTCTATCTCCAACTCTCAAGTCGACGCATGCCTCAAGGCTCACTTTCACCTCCCACCGCTTCTTCCTACCCCCGCATCTACAGCCAACGGCCCCTAGGACGCTGAGGTCTTCGATGGGCAATCAGTCATTCCCCCAGCTAGACCCCAGTCTCAACGTCAAGCAGTTTGCATCCGCCAGATACGACGACATTGTCAAACTCTGGGACTTCGCGGTCCGTGTGCCCGCATTACTGTTGCGTCCTAGGTACGCCCATTTGCCTTTCTTCTTTCCACCCTCCTGCACCATCGGCTGCATGAGAGGGGGAGTATCGCAGACGTGTACTGACGACCCGTCGGCGTGTTTGCAGGACAGCCAATCTCGTCTGACAAAAAGACACCCACCGCGCTGGGGTACAATACCATGTTCTGCTCTGCGTCAATATCCGACACCCACACTACGATACACGGCATCGTCTGGTGCGTCCCCTGATCGCTCATGAACAGCATTCTCGCCGTGTCCCGCGACGATGGCAAGATGAGGCTGAGGGATAAGGACCTGGAGGGTGTATACGGAGTGCGCGCGAGTGTGGTGACGAACTAGGAGTGGAGCAGGGACTTTCAAGGAACCGCGGAGGGTTATAGCATGTTAAGGGCAGGGTTGTACACTGCACGAATCTTGCGTACGTCGATATTTCCCAACCATCTAGTGTCACAACGTCTGTTCCTAAAACACAGTGTAGGCTGGGCGTACTGGACACCGTCCGGTATAACAGGCCCACCCCAAACCATCCATCATTACACATCCGCCGTCACGGCGTCCGACGCCTCCTTCCTCCACCAACACCTTTCTGCCCTAGCTCTCCAATACCAGCTCGCAGTATCTACTACAACCCGATGTCATATCAAGCTCATTTGAGGCACGATAAAGACGATGACGATAGTGCAAGACGGAGAACTGGCCGTAGATGAGTAAGCCCGAGGCGGCCCGCGCAGGCTAGGGCTACGTGCGAGCACAAAGTACGGCCCAGGATCAGGATGGACGTATGAAGGGCCGATGAGGTAGTGCTGTGAGATTCGGTACGTTCAATCTTTCTTCACCTCACAAAGACTGGCATCCACTTAACTGGACTCGCTTCAGAACTATTAAGTGCAACGCCTTCTCCCGCAATGGCCCCAGTTAGGGACGGGCGCGTCGTGTTCATGAAGTACCCCGGGCCAGGTAATACCTACGATGTGCCCATTATGCTTGCAATCGCTGACCCAACTTTCCAGGATGCATCATCACTGGAGAGACTGTTGTGTACGATTAGTCGGAGACGAATGACCTCGACGCCGTCTCGCTACAGGGCGGGATGCTGTCGTTCTCGATCGATCCAAACCTTCGCCATCGGACGATAGAGCCCAAAGGGTCGCAGTATGAGGAGAGCGTAGTAAGTTCCATAACCATATTACTCCCTATTCCTCCGCTGACTCCTTCCCCCTAGAAATGTGGACACCTGGCGAACTGCGAGCACATACGGCCTACAACGATGTACGACCAAATCCAGACATTCCCGGCCAGGATGGAGAGCAGGGGCGCTGTTATCCGCCCTGCGGATTTCGTATTCCAGTTCGGAGACCGCTTCTGGAACATCTTCGTCGTATTCGCCCTACGGATGGGTCTATGGTTCGTGTTGGCTATATGGCGCTCTCAGCACTTCTTGCTCAACGCCGTGTCAGCCGTAGCACGACTTGAACAAGCACCCGTATCCGGCCACCACCAAGGTACCGGCACGGAAAAATCGAACTACGCACGACCTGGAATGGGTCATCGTAGTAGTGGTACGGGTAGGATGCGTCGCGCAGGGAGTGTGTCTGGTGTCGCATTGCCAATGCGCACCCTTTTGACGGTGTGTTCTTCATGCGATGGTGTCTATTCTGTCACTCATCTCCCTTTGTGCGCACAGGAACACCCGCCTTTACATTCAGTGGCTCGTTGTGGAGGATGCTACACGAGACGATCTGGTCCCACAGGCTGTGGCAGAACGCGCACGTCAGCCTAGTCCGGTCATCCTCGGGCACTGTTACATGCCCGAAGAGTATCATACGCAGCTATATAGTATAAGAAATATATTTCATTGCACAGAACCATTCAGAGGGCGCGGAACGATCACAAGAAAGAGGGCTGCAGGGCGTGCACGGCAGAGGACGCGGCTTGGGCATGGGCGTGCGTGGAAGAGGATACAACGTGGACGCGGATGAGGGCGTTTGAGGTGACTCGCCGTGTGCCAGCAGGGACATAGCTATGGGGATGGGGAGGGAATGGGTGTGCGCATGTATCGGGGGGCGGGATATGTCATGGGCGTGGATAGGATTGGTTCGCGCGACTCGCCGTGTCCCGGTAGTAACATAGCTATGAACATAGATGAGAATGGGGATGGAATAGGTGTACTTGCGCATGGGGGAGATGGCGTGGTGGATGTGTACAGGAGGGTCGCGAGTTGAGGTGGCTCGTTGTGTATGATTCTGCGCACGGGTAGCGACTTAGTCATGGGTATGAACTTGGATGAAGATAGGGACGGCGCGACGGGCGTGGGCGTGCCGTGTGGAGGAGGAGACGACGCGAACTGCGAGAGGGTGTGTGTGAGGTGATGACTTGGGTGCTGAGGACGGCGGTTCGCCACAAGCTACGACTGTGAGCGTGTTCGGGGGTGACGTCTTGGTCGGCGGGAGCACGTATGACGGGGCGGGTCGTCGTAAACTAGTTTCCGGCGCGCGCGGGGATGATGACTCGGACGACGATGGCACTGGTTCATCTGGCGGACCACGGCTGTAGGTGTGTGCGGGGCGATGTCTTGGGCGGCGGGGGCATGTATAGCGGGGGCGGGTTGTCGTGGGTGATGGATTCCAGCGTGTGTGTAGAGTCAGAGGATGGCGCTTCCGGGAGTATGATCCTGCAGGTCGACGTTGGAAGGGGGAGGGCCGGAGAGGCGAGGCGGTCGTCAGAGACGGGGGCGTCCTGCGCATCAAGCGTGTCAGGTTCCCTAGGTACAGAATCTCGTCGAGCGTGCTATCGAAGGGATCGATCGACAGGCATGGCAGCGCATCGTGCATTTTCGCCGTTTCGTCCGATTTGAGGTGGTGAGGGACGTCGTGCGCCTACAGACCCTCGTCGAACTCGCGGAGTGAATGGAGGACGCGGTTTGCTGCGCTGGCGGTGGCGCAGGGCTCGGAGATCGTCGCTTTGTGCGCGTCGCTGTGGCCTGTGGAGCGTGCGCTGATTGTGGGGATGGGGTAAGTCTTCAGCGTAAGGGGTGGCGAGGTTCGCTTTACTCGAATTGGGCATAGTCTGGGGGCGGCTAGTATAAGGGCTAACAGTGGGGTGTACGGGGATAGCAGGAGGCCGGTGCGGGGAGGTGATGGACGTAAGTGGTCGGTCCCGTCCTAGTCGACGACGGAGGGGACGTGAGGCGGTTTCGTCGACGCGTCCATCCGAAGAACGAGGAGGCGGCGAGAGTTGAATGTTTGCCCTTTGCTGTATCTCGTCGAGACGAAGCTTGCGTTTTGCATCTATGGACGCACGCGTACGGGGGGGGGCAGTCTATGATGCGGCCCTTTTCGAAGTTGTGCGAGCCATCGGCCTGGGACGTGAGGCACTCCACGTTGATGCCTATGGATTGAGAAAGGGGGCCACGGAGACTGTCTTTCGTCCCGATCTGGTGCCACCCCAGGGAGAAAATGACAACGTTTGACGGTCCTAGAAGCTCCGGCAAGGGGCATCCACGCGTGCGCCATCTCGCCCTCTGGAACTCCTCATCCTCGCCGTAGGGATCGTTGCGCTCCGCGATCCCGCAGCACCTGTGTGTCTTCTCACCGACCCGATCCAAGAGCTCTCTCCCGCGGTGTTTCACTCGTCGTTTATCTTCCGGACGTCCTAGAAAGTCTCGTCGAGTCCAAGTGGGAGATGGCATGGCGTATCCTCTGGGGACAGTGGTAGAGTCGGGGAAGTTGTAGAGCTCAGCACAAGCGGTACTGAGGAACCGCGTTGGTTCTATTAGTGGGGTGGGGAGGGTTGGTGGGCGCGTTGACGGACAATGTTTGTGAACTCACCGGGAGGATGCTCAAGTCACTGTGTGTCCTTCGATTGTCGGTAGAGCGGGATCGGATGGGTGTAGAGAATACGACAGATGCTGGGGAAAGGTAGGCTCCAAAGTATGCTCTTCGCCATGAGGGACGACCAAAACGTTGTCGTTCGAACGCTCGTATGGGCGACTCGAGCGCACTGGATGTGCACAGGAGAGGGGTGGATTGTGAGACGGAGAAAGGCTACGTCGGCCGCTGTGTGGCACCGATCCTTCTCGGTTTCAGGCCGGCGTGGATTTGCTTATCCAGAGCTTGCTGTGAATCGCCCACCGCTGCGCCCATGTCGACCAGACCGTAGACACAACGGATGAGATTGTGAAAGAATGGGGATGTTCCCGGGCCATTTTCCTGTAATTGAATGAGGTTGGTACTCAACAGTAGGGACTGATGAACACGACGAACCGATATCCCCTCGTCTCTGCGATCCCGATGCACTTGGAGCACCCGGGTATGTCAAACAAAACATCAAAAAGCAGTCTTTGCAAATGATGAACGAACTTACAATGTGCTGCATGGGGAACTATCTCCGGGGATTGTCCATGGATGGCAGCGGGGGAGGCGAACGGTCAAAAGTTTGAAACGGGATCCGAAGCTGAGAGCTCCTGGGCCGAGGAAAACGGAGGATCGCAGCTGGTGGGCATCTTGGGTGCTGCGTTCGGAGGTTCATGGTTAAAGAGAGGAAAGCGTAATGTGTGGAGGCGTGCGAGGTGGTGGTAGGGATTCCGCTGGAGGGTTGCCCGTCGTTTCGGCCTCCATGCCAGTGGCAGCGGCCCGCCGCCCAGTCTTGGCGCTCAGGCCTGTTTTGTCCCCAGACATCGGGAACATGCATATGCTCACCACCGTCACTGTGCGCCCACTGCCTGCGAGCCCCCCTTGGGGCTTGAAAGATTTACATCTCCCCCACAACGCACCAACTATGTGTCCCAGCCTCGCCATTGTATGGCTATCGTCCCGCGCTGTTGCCAATCCAGCTTGTCTGTCGTGCTACCGCATACTCAGGTGAGCTCTTCGAAGTCTCGGACTCCTCAATACTTGCCAGTAACTCACAGGCATTAAACAGGAACACCTACCTTTGCGCTCAGATACGCTCTCCTCAACTGCGGCTGGTGTTGGCCGCCTCCCTGCTTCCACCGCCTTCTTGCAACATGTTGTCCATTGGTCTTCGGCCCACTCGCTCATCACATACGCCTCGCGGATCCTCGCAACTAGATTCAGACTGGGACATGCTGAAGGGATAAGGTATAGTGCGAGAGATGGGGAGTCGCATGGGCGAACGGTGCGACTGCGGAGTAATGATCGTCCTTGGTGCGTCTCCCCCCGCTTCCCTGGCCTTCCTCTCAACATGCCTTCTATTGCAGATCCCTCGCAAACGCGCGCGTACATTGTCCCTGTTAACATGTGTACGAGTAGACGGCTTCGCCGTGTTCGTGTCACGTCTGGCCGCTGCGCCATCTACACTCACTCCGTCGCCCCAACGGTCCGAGGAGCGCGCCATTCTTCAACTCACCGCCTCTTTCTCAAGTTTCGGCGCGCTCTTCTTGGTACAGCCTCGGCCCTCGCAATCAAGCTCGTGCGCCACGGTGAGGGCGAGTGGGCGAGTACGTCCACCCATTGATCGTCGTATCCTCCCGACGGCGCAGGCGACTGTCAAGCTATCACTGGCTTAGTCTGTCACCGGTGAGTGTTTCATTACTGGTCAGGTATCTTGCGTCATGGTTGCCATATCTTGTAAGCTCTTCTGTCTCATTAGCAGGGCCCCCAGGTGGAACATCAGACGTGGGTGCGCGCCGAACGGCTACGTGACGGTAAGCGTTGGTGGATCATAGGGCATACATATATGAGATTTCTATCAAAACTTCGTTCATCATTTCTGAAGAGGTCGATGTTCATGTCGACGCGAGAGCATCGTACAAGATCGACAAACGGGTAGACCCTTTATGCTAAAGCGAAGACTTTGAGCCGCGCTCGCATGCGATTGAGTCGGTCAACGTCTTTGACAGCTCGACTTTCGTCCCTAACAAGATCTATCCAGGTACGCTACCAGGGCCGCCTTCTTGAAGTAGTGTCATCCTGATGGAAAGCTTAGAAGGACCGCCCACCCTGCAGGAGCTACTACGGAGAAAGCCCCCGACAGCCCATTGCGGGCCGCGTCATTATGTGAGAAAGGGGCGGCGCAAGTCCGCGTTGTCTGCTGCCGCAACGAAGGTCGACTCTAGGTGGGCACGGGCGGCGGGCCGGGTCCGGAGAGAAGTTCGTGCCTTCCAGCGATCGAATATCTGCAAATGGGCGGGGGAATCCTTCGCCGCGGTGCGTGGTGATGCGCGATCGTGCCCAGCCGTGCGCGGCGTTTTGAAACGTGTGCGCCTTCGTGCGGTGTGCGCAATGCTCACCTTCCCCTCTCCGGTCGTATAGGATATCCTTCTCCAGATCAAGTGAGTTATACCTTGCCCCTACCTCACCCACAAGGCCAGGTCGCGTTGATTCACCATTCATCATTCAACTATGCACTCTTCATGTCGCAGCATGATGAAAGTGAGAGATGGCCAGATGGTAGGCCGCGGGTAAATGACATCGTGTCGACTCGATGGACTACTTCGGTGCGTCTCTTCCTCTCCAGTCCGTTTCTGCCCATGTTCGCTGCGTCTTTCCCACAGGTGATCGCACCCGGCTTCTCAGCACAGGTCGAGACGTGACAGCTCGACTCGTGTCCATGGTCCGTTTGCCGCGACACACAGTAGAGCACAGATCTCCCCCTGCGGTGCCCCTTCCTGGGTCGGAAGCTCCAGCCCGACCATTAACATCGCCCCGACTTTGTGCTCTACGAAGCCTTACACCGGGTTCTCGGAGCGCACAAATGTCCGTACGCGACGCTGTACGGCTTGCAACTGCATGCTTGCAACGCTGTCATAATAGAACATTAGGAAGGCGCGGTAGCCAGCACCCCGAAGCCATGGACAGCTCCTGCCTGCGGGCCGCTGTCGGCCGGTTTCGCTCCGCGCAACACCGACGTCGCTAAACAAACAGCGGGTTCAATAACCGCGCCACGAACCTATAGGGCTCGACACGCTCAGATGAGGTAAGGGTAGCCAGCGATAGGAGTTTCTCGGGGTTACCTGATGAGAGTGCCTGTTCGTTGCCTGTGTCCACATGAGCGGGTTGTGGACCATGTTGAAACTGAAGCCGTAGTCAAGAAACCGCGCCACTGTACACAATATACTTATTTTCCCTAACATATAGTCCACACAAGTTTCTGTGTGTGTGCCCTCGGTTGTACAAATGCCGATCTGTAGTACTCAATGTGTTGCAACCTCGCGATAATATGAACTGATCCATAAGTTGATACGCTAGTAGCAAGGGGATGCCCACGCTATCGCGAGGAATCATCGAAGTGCAACACGATCCCAGCTGGGGGGGGATGCATCACGTGACAGGATTGAACCGGCTCAGCTCTCCACCATCGAGTTGGACCAGCCTCGTCAGTGTCCATACGTTACTGCCCTCCACGTCGCCTAACACATCCCACTCCTCCCCGTCCTCTTATCCGTCCTCGCTGTCAAACATGGTGAGCACACTGAAATCTCATTGTGAAAGTATACTCACAATTTCCTAGCCCTCTGCAACAACAGGGGAGCCCGTTCCCATCGAGACGTCCCATGAGGACATGATTGTATGTCTCGCGTCCAATATCCTTACCCCGGCGTGCATTTACGCGAACACAGCACGATGCCCAACTGGACTACTACGGAAAACGACTCGCAACATGCTCCTCAGATCGGACAGTGAAGGTTTTCGACGTGGTGGATGGCGAGGCGCAACGGTCGAACGGGCATACACTCAAAGGGTACGTGATCTACAAGCCATTCAAATATGTGCCCATTTTCGACGCGATTTCCGCTCTCCCCTCCTATAGTCACACAGGACCGGTCTGGCAAGTCGCGTGGGCGCATCCAAAGTTCGGCCAGATCTTGGCGTCATGTTCGTACGACGGGAAGGTCATCATCTGGAAGGAGCAGCAGGGTCAGGGACCGGGCGCGGGTGGGTGGTCGAAGATCAAGGAGCATACGCTTCACAAAGCTTCGGGTGCGTGCCGGTAGCTCGTCTCTTCGCCTATATTCTTGACGCATCCCAGTCAACTCGGTTTCATGGGCACCTCATGAACTGGGCGCAATCCTCGCCTGTGCATCCTCGGAGGGCACCATCTCTGTCCTCACCTTCAAAAGTACGTCATTGTACCTTCTAGTGCACTGCCATATGTCTTAGTCTTACACGACCGTCTCCTTCCCACTTCTTTCGTCAACACACATCTTCGTCTCGCTCTCCCCGCCGCATCTCCCTACCCCTCGCGTCCGCAGACGACGGCACCTGGGGCGCCGACGTCTTCGAAGCGCACGCCATCGGTTGCAACGCCGTCTCCTGGGCCCCCGCCGTCCAGCCCGGCTCGCTCCTCGCTCCCCAACCCAACACACTCCCCGGCCAGGCACCCGTCTCCGTCCCAAGCGTGAAGCGCTTCGCGTCCGCCGGGTGCGACAACGTAGTCAAGATATGGAGCTTCAGCGAAGCTACGCAGGAGTGGATCGAGGAGGACGTGCTCGAGGGCCACACCGATTGGGTGCGCGACGTTGCGTGGGCGCCCAACATCGGCCTCCCGCGCAGCTACATTGCCACCGCGTCTCAGGTGCGTTTGTTCGGGTCATGCTCTACCCCCTCCTTTCCCCATTAGCTCGCGGCCGGAGCATCGGAACTATGCGCTTACGACCTGTCTGCGCGCGTTCGCAGGACAAGACAGTCCTAATCTGGACAAAAGACACCCCCACCGCGCCATGGCACAAGACGGTGCTCGACCCCACGACTGGCTCCGTCTCCCCCGCGCCGGGCAGGTTCCCCGACGTCGTTTGGCGCGTCTCGTGGTCGCTAGCGGGCAACATCCTCGCGGTGTCGTGCGGTGATGGAAAGGTGACCCTGTGGAAGGAGAGCCTGAAGGGCGTGTGGGAGTGCGTGAGCGACATGACGAGCTAGGAGTGGGGCAGGGACTTTCGAAGAACGACGGACGGCTTCAGTATGGCACGCGCGGGACTGTAGACCACACCGATGCGTACGTCAATATTTTAAATATTTTTGCTATGGTGAACGTCTTTGAAATACGGTATGTAGGGCAGCGGTGGCTGCGAGAAAGTAACTTTTTTATCCTATCCTGGAGACTTTTTGCATACCCTTCGATTTCCGCCTCGACCAAGGGCAGCAGAGGCTCCCATGAAAGTACTTTTCATTCGGCCCTTGCGCCTTCAAGCTTCAACACTTCCTGATGCCATTCCCTGACGCGCGCCGGCTTTTGCGAGTTCAGGCCGTGCATCTCCCAACACACTTCAAGCTGCCTTCTGTCCTCCTAAGCCCTTCAACACCCCCTTGTCTGTAGTGGACATTTGAATATTGACGAACAAGCAGAGGAACGCGAGCGCTTTCTATGCTCAAACGAGCGTGGTGCCCGCGATGCGGTCTGTGCTACCGGGCCCCTCATTAGTGAGATTCGCCGTATCATACGACGCGTCATGAAGGCTGCCTGAGCATAAACGCTATTCTCACTACGTGTCCGTGGGGTGATCGAGGCGATGATACAGCACTGGGACCAATGTAAGACCCAACCACGTGGTTTCGCCGCCCAAGTAGGTCTGAAGCTTCTCGCTGTGAATTTCGGGCAGAAGCAACCTGAGGATAGCCATGGCACGTGTTTGAGGGCAGGGAGCGGCTGAGAGCAATAGATGCAGGTTGGATCTTTATGATTGAAGAAATATGATCATGCACGCCTCAGACTTGCTCTCGTGGCGAGGAGGAAAGGGTGAAGCTGGAGGGCCTGTGGACACGGTCCGGCGGCGATGTTTCTTTCTGACTCGGAGTTTCCATACAAACTATTTCCTAGCCTTCTTTGGCTGCTGTACACACAAATATGTCTGTCGTCTTTCTCTCATACACACCCGGCAAGCCGCGATTGTCCTTGAAGTGTCTATGTGCTCTGGCGAGGATATGACGAATTACCATACGTGTCACGACGTCGGATGCACAAACATCAGGAATACAGCCTTGACGCATCATTATTGCACACTCCACTACTCCGCCATAGGGAGCCAGGTAGATATTAGAATCCAGCGAAGGCTGCACACACGCGAAGACCTTGCAGGAGCCGTGAAACCAGCCGAGAGTTTGCAGGCAACACGCAGGTTTCTCATACCTTTATATCGACGTCTCGCGCAGCACTTGAGAATAAAACCTGCCTTCCTGGTGTGAGATGTACATGGAACCCGCCTTATTGGCCGGGGTCCCCGAGCACATTGGCGGACACGAGGTTCGAGACGGGAGCGTGTTGAACACATGTGGAAATTTAGAAGCCATATAAGCGCTCACATTGGTCACGGTAAATATCCTCCTCTAGTTGTGACATGTTAATGACCATATCAGATGTTATAAGTTTTGTTACAAACCCACTAGTTTTCCCCGCCACCGTAGGCCGGTCCAAACATCTCTCGCCTGCATTCCCTACCCATCGCACGGAGCTGACGAACTACACCCGGTAGCCTGTCTTGCTTCTCTCCACACCCTTTCCCATTACCTCTTCGTGGCCATCATCAGCCCCCCGCTCATGTCCAATCCCCGGAAACACGCCCCTTCCAGCGATCGGATGTAACTCCGTTCACACCAGCCCAAACCCTCAGAACGAGCATCATTCCGTGCTTTCATGACGGTCTGTGCGAACGAATTCTCTCTTCAATTGGACCGCGGTTCAATACCGCCGAGAAATGAAGTGTGACGGCTCCTCCCTTGCTCCATAGGCTCTATTGCGAGGCGAGTAAGAGTTCATACAAGTCTTTGGTCTCGAACCCCCTCCCCCTCTTCCAACGGCTTGCTCAGCGCGCAAATACGCCTACGTGTCTGTCTCTGTATCTCCTCCAACTATTCCGCGAGGTTCTAGGCTGGAGTCGTAGAAAACATTATAATAGAACAGTGAGTCGTCACACTCTGCCCCTCAGTGTCCACCAACATCTTCCCCCTCTCAGCGGCTCGATGTGGGTCCTTAGCACGGACCGTGCCGAGCTCCACTACTTTACCAACCCCGCCGCCATCCCCGGAGGCTACGCCATCCTCTCCCACACCTGGGCTCAGAGTCCCGACCGCGAGGAGACATTCCAGGATGTCCAGAAGATAAATAGGCAATACAGAGACACCGAAGAAAACCCGCGCGATCATGTTGGGAAGAAGGCTCGTCAGTGTTGTAAGATCGCGAGGCGCGACGGATACAAATGGGTCTGGATCGACTCGTGTTGCATCAACAAGGAAAGCAGCGCGGAGCTCTCAGAGGCGATCAACTCCATGTTCAACTGGTACGCCCTCGCTGAGGTCTGCTACGTTTTCCTCGAGGACGTCCGCGCAGAGGATGACCCCTTCGCTATGGATTCTGAGTTCCGGAGGGCGCGATGGCACGCACGTGGATGGACCTTACAGGAGCTCCTGGCACCGGTGTTCGTGGTCTTCTTGTCGCAGAAGTGGACACAGATCGGGAACAAGTACGATCTCCGCGTTCCCCTTTCGGAGTGCACAGGCATCAATACAGAGTACCTCACCCGTGAGCGGGACTTCCGCGTGGATGCATCAATCGCGACGCGGATGTCATGGGCGGCAAGTCGCAAGACGACCCGTGTCGAAGACGAAGCGTATTGTCTTCTCGGTCTCTTTGACGTCAATATGCCGACGTTGTATGGCGAAGGGCGTCAGGCGTTCCAACGACTACAGGCGGAGCTAATCAAATCACACATCGACACGTCACTGTTCGTCTGGGGCCACTGGTACAATTCCAGTCACGATCAGAACGAACAGGCCTCTCTCTCTCTCGTCCATAACAGCTTCCACAACCCCGATGTCCCGCCCATATATCTTTTCGCTCCCTCCCCGAGCCACTTCTCCGGGAAGTCTAATGCATACCAGACACCGCAATCTCAGACTGGTGCTGAACATCCATCATTCGAACTCACACCTTATGGCATGAAGTGTCGTTTCCCGGTGGCCGAGGTGGACGGGATTACCATAGCTATCCTTGTTTGTCAGACCGACTCCGAATATCTTGGTCTCCTCCTTCATCCTGCGCTGGGAGACAAGGTATTAGATTCCTCTCGCACACTTTACTACGTATCGTGGGCGTTTCGTCTTCCAAACGGATCGTTATATCGGGGCCGCAGGGTGGCATGCCTCGGTGGAGACCTCTACAACCTCCGCTTCCGCGGAAATCCTGTCGAACCGGAATGGCGCGATATCTACATCATGGCTCATCCTCCTACATCCGGACGTACGGATGGCGCCCACTTTCTGCAGCGGTTCCGTCCCGACATCGCGCTTACACCCTTCCGCATTCCCCGGACGCTGTTGCAATCCTTGGGTGCGCTCGGATTCCTTCTCGACTCGTGGACGATCAACAAGGACCCTGCTTCGACGGACGTCATATCGCTAACATGCGAGAACACAGCGGTCATGGAGGGGTTTCGCGTTCTCCTTGGGTCGTGCATGAGAGCGTCGACTGGTGGCTCACATCCGTGCCACTGGGCCTGGGTCGAACACTACCATCGTGCGACGTGGCGACGAACCTGGACGAAGGTCGCGCACGACTGCGCGACGGACCATATTTCTGACTGGGACAACTGTGAGCGCGAGTTCGGTGATACGGAACGCACAATTCGACTCGTGTTCGAACCTTGCCCGCATATCCCTCAACGAACTCTCGTATTTGGCCTCGAGCTCGCTGGAAACGTTTACGACAAGATCCAGAAAGATGCGAATGTTTACCTTCCACCAGCGCACCACTCGCCTCCACCCCCGTCCCCGTCCCCATCCCGGTCCTCGACCTCGACACACACTGCCCCCACTCATCCAGACCTGTCTGTTGGTTCTCGAGGCGGCACTCTCCACATCTCTTCCCCGCCCCCTGTCGACTCTCACAATGGCGACGTGCAGGAGCAGATACGGCAGGTGTCCGATTCCGTCCAGAATGCTCACGTGACAGGCGTCACGGAGCTCAATGGGCTGATTCACAACCTCCAAGTTCTCCACTCCCGGCTTCTCAGCAGCCTAGACTCACAGCACATGGGACCAGCTCGCTCCCCGACGCCTCAGCTACACCAAACTTCCAACCCCCCACCTGTCGTCAATGAGAACACATCGCGTCGACCCCAGGAAACGACCCGTTGTGGCGGCTCCCGGCCGGCCTCGCATGGCGAGAAGGCGCGTGCGTCGCGTGCCAGCCCAGCGTCGACCCAAAGGGCATCTTCCCCACTTGGTGGACCTTCGTTGGTGGAGAAACCCAAGAGTCGAGTCTTCCGCCGGTTTCTGTGTCTCGATCACTTCATGGACACGTAATGAACGTAGCTGTATTGTAGCAGAATATGTATTTTGGGCACCCTTTTTGATAACATTTACAGATTTACTCTGGCTATGAGCTAAGCAGCACGAATGGCTACGGACACATGCTCGCACTCTTGTTGAGGATGTACACCGCGGGCTTGTTTACTAAGGCAAGCCGCAAGTAACATCTAACGTTGCAGGTCGAAGGGCAGAGAGCGGTGTGCGTTCATGTGGACCTGTGGTGTCCTCTGGCTTAGGCGGAGCTCGAGGTAAGTACAAGAAGTCTCTCAGGCCGCTCAGAAATATAACCCCTAGCATTTATTATTCAGGCACGCTTGCGGAGGTCGGCGAATATATCGATGAGCTCCTGATCATGGACGAGGGTCCATGGACGGCGTAGAGGCTTGCGGATGTCATCCGCCACGTGACGATCAGCCTCAAGTTCAAGTTCACTCTAGTGTTTCTCGGTTCGGTGATCAAGAATACGATCGACGGCGCGTGCGCGTATCTGCCGAATCCAAGGAGACTACACACAACGCATTGCTCCCCGTCTCCGTGCCCTCCATAGAATTCACCCCAGCGTCCGAGGCTCCCCTTGTCGCGCTCGCGTTCAAGCTCGAGCGAGGACGTGTCGACTAGTTGACGTATGCGGGTGTGCTAAGGCATGATGCGGAAGGGCCAGGTCATCTTCCACGCGCGGACGGGCAAGAAGACCGAAGTTCCCGGCTTGTACGGGTGCATAGTGGCGGGATGGAGGCGAGTCATGAACTATGGCTGTAATAAGTTCCGTGACTCATGAGCTCTGGGGAGATCTGTGCTATCTTCAGTATCGACTGTGCTTCTAGAGACACCTTCACCGACGGCACTTCGTTGGAGCGGAGGGCAGTGGCATGGAGCGTGAACGAGGCAAACGGGAGGACGAGATGGGATGTCCTGGGAAAAAACGGCATCGGCGCCGGACAAGACGACTTCGCGCGGAAACATCAAGACCCTTTGCTTTCAGGAGGACGGCCCGGGGCTTGTACGCGTAACGCACACAAGATCCCAAGTTGAAGTGGGGCCGGCCATCATCAAAAGGTCACTATTACAAGTGCCACTTTCAACAACTAATTCGACTGGACTTGTCACATCGTGCAGCCGTTTTTACGATAGAACTTTATTTCTCGGCATCCCTCCTCCACACTACTCTACTTTACAACTCACCACACTAATGGCGAGAGCGCCGCCTGCTGGCTCAGCCGGCGGGCGCCCCCCCGGGGCCCGTGCCGCGTCCTCCACCACATTATTCTCGGCTTCTGTCCAGCGACCCCCTAGTCTTCCGCACCCTGTAGCTACCTTGTTGTTCATGCCTACCATAGGGCTCGGCCCTCGAGGGGAATAAACGCAGATACCAAAAAAACCTAATTCTGTCTATTTCGCACTATTTCATACTATGATGGCAGATCTGTACATTTAATGTTTTTAGCACACATATTCTAATAGCCGAGCTCAGTATAATGCATTAGCACACACTTGTTATCAAGTTGTAACACCTGTTTGTAAAGTTGCACATATATACACTCTAGTCTCGCACGCACACATCAGAACTTCCCCATTTGTCTTAAGTGGTGATGTGACACGGACCGGGAGGTCTGCTGGGGCGAGGGTCACGGAGCGAGTCGGGCAAGCGTGCGCACGGGGAGCGAGAGATGAGAGAGAGGCCGAGGCCGAAGGCCAAGGCAAGAGGGTAGTAGGAGGCCGGAGGCGGACGTGTGAGGCTGTCGATAAAATAACGGTGTGGCGAAAATACTAAAGACGAGTGCGCCGATGCGCGAGCTGAGAAGGGGCGACGAAGACGAGTGAGCCGGAAGGTGACAAAACAAAGCTGGGATTCGTCTGCTCGAAGGCAGGGATTAAATACATACAGGAGGGACCGAAAACTGTGTGGATAAACGGTGCATGAGCCGGCGAAACACAGGAAATACGGGCGCGAGAGAACGATCGGGACGGGGTTGTGGTGCGGCGTCGTCCGGAAGATGATCGTGCTTTTAGGGTGCGCGCGCGTCGCGCACAGTCGTTTTGAGGGCGGTTGCACTGGGCAGCCGCGCAGGATGCACATCAGTGGTCTTATCAGCTCTTATCGCGTCTTATCACGTCTTATTTCGGCCTTTAAGACGGCTGAGACGAAAGCTGTAAGACGCCTCTGTTTTCGAAATAAGACACTTTAGGCGTGCAAGTATAAGTGACTTGGTTCCTTGAGCGGCGATGCGGGTCCGCACGCCAATCCGATTCTCTAGAAGTGGGGTATGATGAGGATGTCCAGGGAACCTCCAGGCTCTTCCCCAGTCACTTCATAGCACATCTTTCCTCGTCCTCATCCCCTGTAGACGCACATCCTGTTATAGCTAGTATATATACGCTCTATGTACCCCCTTTACACTTCTGCGCAACGGTATGGACCCGCACCTACAGCGCACCCCCAGGGCGAGCCGCCCTGCCGGGTTTTAGCCACATAATCCCAGCCCTGTGCTCGCTCCGCTCCCCGGTGGCCGTGCGTCGCTAGCGTGAGCTTGTCTCGCCTCATTATGCAGTTTGTAGGTTTTGCTGAGATTTCACTGCCGAGAATTCGAGCACACGGCGGACGTATGGGCACGCAGAGGGAGACAGCAGGAGACCCGAGTGCGAGCACAGATAGAGATAATATTACACTTTCAAGGAAAACAGATGCACAGCGGAAAACAATGCGAGTACAAGTGAGCAGCGCAGAAGTACGCTTTCCTATACGATACACACGCTAGCTGACGGCAACAACAGAGGCGAGGGGCACATGAGGTGAGGACAGCAAAAGATAATGTAATCGGGGTTGGAGTCACCCGTTCGTGCGGTCGTACGGGTCATACAGTCGTAGACGTGCAGTCATGCACCAGTCGTGGCAGAGGGGGGGGAGAGAAGAACAGTTGCGGAGGCACCACAGAGGGCTTCGCGCACGGTCGCCTGGGACCGGGCTCACGCCTACATATCCTCCTTCTTCGTCGCTCGCGTTGTTCACCACCACCGCGTCCACCACTTCCAGCAGCTAGGCACCCGCATCAGAGTCCACGTCCGCGTCCGCCTCATCGGGGTCTGCATCGGCGTCGACCTGCCCGTCAACCTCCTCCCCGTCCGCATCGACGTCCATCAAATCTGACGACTTGGACTTGCCGTCCGACCCGCGCCCCGATCCAGCCCCCGACCCACCTTTCCCGCGCAGCGTCGGCGAGCGCGACGAGGAGCGGCTGCTTCCGCTCGCGCGAGCGCGGGTGCAGGTGGTGGTGCTCGTCATCCTCCTTCGCGCTCGGCCCGGGCAGCGTCACGATTCCGGGGGGCGTCGCCCGCACTGCGTCGAGGGCGAGGAGGGGTGGTACGGCGGGCGGACGTCGCGGTCGTAGTCGCGGTCGTGGCGCGTGTAGCTGCTAACGACAGCAGGTGCGTGCCCGTCGGCCCGAGCCGCGTGCCCGCTGGGTCAGGTGCACGGCGAGCTGTGGGGAATGGTGCCCAGAGTGACCGTTGATATAAGTGGGGTCGGGATAATTTGAGTGCTGCAGGGGTCATGAGACGGGCTGCAGGGCAGACGAGAGGAGGGCACTTACAGAGAAGCTGTAGTAGCGTCCGTGGTTGCGGTCGTCTGCGTCGCGGTCGTTGCGTGCGCGTTTTGCGGGGGGTGGGCGTGCCTGGGCCGATGAGGGGACTGCCGTAGCCGGCGTCCATGCTGCCCGCGCGGGCGCAAACGCGGCTGGAGGTGGCAGAGGCGGGAAGGGGGAGTGCGATAGACGAGAACTGGGAGCCAAAGGGGAGCCTGTGGCTGTTGGAGCGCGAGTCGTGGGGGCAGGAAGGCTGGGATTGGGAGCCGTGCTGTTGCAGCGACAGGAGGTAGGCGGCGGCGTTTGCGGAGGGGATGGAGCTGACCTGGATGGGCTGGCCACCACTGTCGGCGATGATGCGGGAGAACCGAGCGTAGATGTTGGCGGTGCGGACATTGGCTTGAGGGAACTAGCGTTCGAACTCGGCCCACTGCTCTTGGAGCATGCGGAGGCGGGGTCCCGAGCCTGTTCTGCGCGTTCCGCGCAGCTGTCGGAATCGAGGATGCGCTTGCGGGCTGTC
>FTLJ01000185.1:0-36659 GCA_900155495.1 Porogramme epimiltina
GGGGAACGGACTGGGGAGGGGGGAGGGGAGAGAAAACAAACAAGCTGGGGGACAAGGCGGGGAGGGCGGGTCCTTATAATGACCGCTGAATCAGAATGTGCCTCAGTATCAGGAGAACTGTTCTATTCACACACATTCAAGGGAGGAATTGATATCAACCGGCCCACGGCCATCAATATCCGTCATGGCCAACCGCGCTGCAGACCAAGGTTGCATCGCACGAAGCTGCCAATCCTCGGAGCCGTTTGCCGAGATCTTGAGGGATTTATTCGGCCACCGAGGACCAACTGCGCGTCTGAAACAGCAGAGGAGCTCGTCTGGTGGAGGCGGCTCAGAGACGCGAGAGAAAACGAGGACAACAAGCGTGAGGGACGCACAACATGTGGCCATGGGGCTTCTAGTGCCTGGCGGTCCCGGCCGGCTGGCCGAGAGTATGTAAGAAACCTAGCGGCTTGAGCCGGGAGTGAGGCCACCGTCGGAGGGGCCGCCGCACGCGTAATGGGCTCCAATCCCATCGGATGCGTTCCTCTCAGTTGGTAATCTGGTCGCTGTTACGGCGTATGCTGGCATATGACGCTAGCGCGGTCCTCGATCATCCCCGGCTGGTGTTGAGAGATCGCAGTGTGTTGCGCACTGGCCCCCCATCGGCGCACCGTGTTTGGGGGCGTGTCGGGTGGCGGGCGACGACGATGGCAGTTGCACGGCGCGGGGAAGGCGCGGCAGCAGTGGATGGGATGACGATGGGGCAGGTACGCGTCAGCAGAGGCGGTCAGAGCCGCCGGTACGTGGCAGGGTCGGACAAGGAGCGCGAAGACGACAAACCCGACCCGGCGTCCTCGGTTGTGATGGTTTCGGTTGCTTCTTCACTTCATCCCTCCCGTTTGGGCACCGCGCCCGCCACCATCCATGGAACGTGCTCAACGGCATCGGGGCCCCGCGCGGCCCTCCCCGACCGACGTTCCTCCGGGCCTTGCTTCCACGCTCCCCAACGCCTCCAACCTCCCGGCGCACACCTCTTGGGTCCTCGCCGCGGTCACCCTCGTGTTCATCGCGATCGGAAACCGCGGCAGAGATGATAGGAACCGGCACGGCGTTTACTCTTCCCGCTTTCCTCTTACCCCCGCCTCTTTCGGTGGGACCCTGCGTACACTGCTCACGCGCACTATATATACATTGCTTCTTTATCTGACTGGACATCTTGACAGAAAGGAAAAGGGAGAATCAGGAATGTCTGATGCGCATCCAGGTATCGACGTCGTATCTGTGCAACTCCTCCATTATATTGTACCGTCGCCCAATATGTACCCATCGGCCCGACGTCCTCGACGTGTCACACGGGCGGCGGATCGTCCTCGAGGCTCTCAAGCTTCTAGAGCGTGCGCTTTCTGTAGTCCCTTTGAGGCGAAGTAACGAACGTCTGCGTCCGGATCGTTCTTGAGCGCTTCCAGAACTGGCGCGACCTTGTGCTGCACCAGCTGGACGCCCTCGGGTGACTCCCCCAGCGAGACCGCCACTGTCTCGAGCGCTTTCGCGACGTTGAACCGGATATTCGGGATGGGATCGGAGGCGAGCTGAACCAAGGGGTCGAGAACGGTCTCTTGGAGCACCTCCAGCGTGAGAGAGGGAGCAATAGTCTGTTATGGATCCATCAGTTTGCATTGACAAGATGCGATCGCGCGATGCGCAAGATGCGGCATGCGCGACGCGTTCGGAGCACTGCACTGACCATGATCGCTTGCACCGTGGTCATCCGGTAAAGGTAGTTTGGATGTTGCCCCATCCCCACCACCTTGGGAACAATCTGCTCCCTCGACCATTCCACACCGAACACCTCCGTGAGCTTCTTGAGATTAACTGCGGCGGCCTCCCGGATGCTGTACACGGTGTCGCCCAGCCACGACATGCACAGGTTGCCGAGCGACTCGTCGAAGAACGGCTTGCCGAGCTGGGTCGCGAGGAGGGGGATGTACTCGATGATGGCCTGTCGGACGCGCCAGGACTTGTCCTCCGCCAATTCGACAATGGCAGGGAGAAGGCTCTCCGACAGAAGTTCGATACCAATCACTGCGGAATGAAGGGAGAAGATTAGCCCGCGGACATGGAAGCCGTCAATTCAACGACGCACCGGAGTTAACGAGTTCTAGCTTGCTGATGATGTTGAGCCGCACCTCAGGGAACTCATCTTTGAGGAGATGGAGGAACAGGGGGAGGAGATGCTCGATGGTGGCATCCTTGCCCAGGAGCGGTGCGAGGCCGCTGATTTGGTTCGCGAGGGCAGCGCGGACATGCTGGGAAACATCCTGGCAGAGATCGCGGACGCACGGCACTATCCGGGCCAACACTACTTCCTTCTCGAGCAACTTTGAAAAGCCTATGTTCCCCTCAACGCAATGCACGGAAACGAAAAATCCGTGAAACTCATACCTGGGACCTGCCCAGCGGCTGCCGTTCGGACCTCAGCTTCGTTGTCCTTGAGTAATTGAACGAAGTGTCCGATGAGCTCCTCCCGAACGAGCTCCTGTCCTACTACTTCCGCCAGCTGTCGCGCCCGCCACTCAGCGACATGGAATCAATGCGCATGGAAGGCGGGTACGAACCTCGTTGAAATGACTCGCCGCCATGTAGCGCACCCGCCAGCTCTTGTCCGTCATCGTCTGCCGGATCTGCTTCAACAGCTGCTCCTTGACCTCGGCCGGCGAGAGCTGCTGCGCGATGGCGATGAGGTCCTCCACGGTGAGAAGGCGGACCGAGTCCTGGTCGTCGGATTGGAGCTTCCGGTACATGGCGAGCCCATCGCTGAGGACGTGCGGTTTCGTGAACTTCTTGACGAGGGGCTACACGGCAAGATCGCACATAATCAACTACACCGCTGCAACACTAAAGGTTCGCAACCGGGGAGGACGTACCGCGAGCCACTTCGCCGCCGCACGGCGGACCATGGGCGTGTCATCTGCAGCGAGGGAGGCAAACGCGCGGCGCAGGTCATCCTGGATCTGCGTCGAGACCTTGTCGTAGGCGGGCGCATAGAGAGCGCACGATGACGTGCGGGACGTGAACCACTCGCCCCGCGACAGTCTCTGCACGAGGGGGATGTAGTGACTCTCGATTTGATCTTGGCTGAGGACTGCGGAGACCTTCGTAATGGACTCGGCCGCCTGTTGTGGGGGATGTGAGCATGCCGCCGGGACCCGCAGCATATACGCAAAGGGAGGGCATCGTTGAGGCACAACACCAAGAATAGGGGAAGGGAGGGGTCTCGAATCTTCGTTCAACGTACCTTGTCTCGTACCAGGGTCTCCTCCACCGCGGAAAGATTCTCCAGAGGACCAAGCAGAACATGTGCCTGTTCCGGCCCTCCAATGTACTCCTCGAAGTTCCTCCCCAGCTCCTCCGCGAGCGCAAGCAAAACCTCATCTTCATCGTCTACGGAGTCTTGCAAGAAAGGTATCAGCTCATCGCGCGCGCGTTCGGGGCCGAGGGCGAGAGCAATCGTCGATATGCGATGGATGGCGTTCAACCGCAACTGCACGTCTTCCGACCTGAGCTCATCCATAAGGATGGCAATCGGGGCAATCTAATCATGTGGCAATTCGTCAGCTTTTAGCGCGATTAGACACGAGAGGAACGCGAGCGAACATCGTCCAGAGATGCATTTGGGTCCATGATGTGGTGGTGGGTAGCGGTCTAGCACCGACGGAGGGGCGTGGGGAACTGGGGCTCTGTCCTTTTTGTTCTCGCTAGAGGCGACTGTAGGGACGAGATGGAGGCAATTGTGAAGCAGGGGCGCAAGTCGGCGTGGCGGCGTGTGGACAGAACGAATGGATGGATGAAATCTCTCGCTAGTCACCTTGTTTGGAACAGATTCAGCCTCGTGCGACCTATCACGGGCGCCAATTTCGCGCGAACCGCCACTCTCTCAAATACAGCCTTTTCCTCGCTGGAAGCGTTTGCGGCACAAAATACAAGTACAGAATGTACTCAAATTGCGACAACACTACACTACATAGTTACATCCAAACCCTGTTATCTACACTGAAGCCAGCCACGCATATCTGCAGCACGAAGCCACAGCAAACGGGCTAGCGACACCTTCTCGAAGAAGGAAGCTCCAAAAATTAGATGATGCAGACCAGGACGAGTCCTGAGGTCTGCAAGCCGACAGGGGTGTCGACTAAGCCTGAGGGAAGTGGATTTTCCCCATGGTGCTTCCGTCAAGCACCTCTTCCACTCGAATGTGGGCGGGTGTTGAAACCCTGCAACATTTACGGATCAGAAAGGGGGAAGAACATTGCAGCACATTCGACCTACTTCAACTTGCGTGACGATACCCGTACGAAGGGAAAGGCGAATGGAGCGCCATCGAAGACGTCAGCGACGCTTCACTGCGTACCAACGGTACGAAACCCTGGAGCCCACGTCCGGGGCTCCCTCCCCAGTGATCGTTGGGGGATGACCGTTGCGGTCTGGGTTTGCAACCAAGGACGCTCTGCCCCGGTTGAACTTGGACGCCTTATCCAGGTATCCAGGTACGGGCACAGGACGGGTGCGGCCGCGGACGGTTCTGTCCTGAAACTACCACCGAACTTCGTTCGTTCGGAGACAACCCTATGGGTTAATGACAGCACTGGGCTTGACAACTGAGCCTATGGCCCGGGGAGAACGCTATGCGCGTGGCATCCACCTCTCTGTGCGAGAGGCTCTAGACGAACGAGTTCACAGTGTGGAACATCGGGTCGGATGCTGTGGACCGCTTCGGGATCTGCTGGGGGAAAACTTCGTGCAACCGGGAGGATGCTTGGACGGCGAAAGATGACGAATGTGTCGATCCTCGTGCGTCCTATGTCGAAGCTGGCCAGCGACCGTCGCACCGGATGTCGGTTGTCCATTTGAGCTTCCTCAGCCATTGCACCGATGCACCCCGATTAGGGGCGCTCAGCCCCCGATAGATACGAGATCCTCGTGGGGCCTTTCGGGGCTGGCAAAGTAGGCGGCAGAGATGATCGTGCTTTGACGATGAACTATTGCATGCGCTCGGTAACGCGGATGGTGATCGAGGCGATACAGCGACTGCGAGGTACATAGATTGTCCTTCAGGGAGGAGGGCCACTGTCCGTACGGTACCACAAGACCTGCAGAGCAGTACGTGTCAAGAAATGTGAACAGGGTTGATTCCATTTGCCTATCTTCATGGCATAACGTCCCGCGACCTCCCGATAAGGGAGACCGAGGGCGTCGATAGCGATCCCAGAAGGGACCACCTCGTACGCCCGTCTCGGGCCTACCATGCTCGCGATGTCTTTGTACGCATCCAGTGAGGAAGCCGTAAACTGTCTCGAGCATCGGGTATCGTGCAGGTTCATCGCGTGAGGAGAGCGAGACAACAAGCCTGGCTTGAGTGGCCTTGGCCGTGCTGGAAGCCACCGACAACGGACAGGGCTTGAAAGGAGATCGAGTGCTGCTTCCCGAGTTGAGGCTCAAGAGCAACTACTCTTGAAGGGAGGACGTCGACTGAGTAACATGGAGCTACGAGGGTATGGGGGACGGGAGTAGACTGCTGATGAGGGGTCGGGGGAGGAAAGGGAAAGCAAGGCCAAGGTCCGGGGAAAACGCGACATACACACAGGTGCGCTTTTGTAGTCAAGTGTGCCGAGTTTAGGGCAGGTTGCGGGTCCGCTGAATCGGAGATCTGAGTCACCTTTGTCACCGCCCATGCATTGTCCGTCACAGCCCGCACACATGTGGGGGTGTCACGATGACGTCCCCACGGCGGACCGGGCACCGGATGCGGTGGCCCCGAGTCCCGCGCAGGGATGCCGTTCGGGGACCGTTGGGAAGGACGAGATCTCGAAAGGACTTAAACCCAACCGGAGGCCAGTCATCTCTCACCTTCCCCCACCAACGCCTTCATCATGCCGGCCAACGTGAAGCTCGATCGGGTCATCCTGCGCCATCCCTCCGTACGCACTACCAGCTGCGTCCCGTCGTGACATCGATCGATGTTAACAAACGGCCTTTCATAGGGATCCAGTGCAGAGATCATGTTCTACGGTGCCACCGTCGTGTCGTGGAAGTCGATTGGTTTGTACGATAACGAGCCTGTCGAACGCCTCTTTGTCTCTTCAAAGGCGGCTTTGGACGGTAGCAAGCCCATTCGCGGCGGGATCCCACTCGTGTTTCCCTGTTTCGGGGCCCCCACACATCCGGACCACATGAAGCTCCCTCAACACGGTTACCTCAGGAACATCAGGTGGGACTTCAACAGCATTATGATGGACAACGAGGCCGGCGTTACGCTTAAACTAAGTACGCTGGTAATCAATCCTTGCTTAGTTTTGGGAATCTCACCTGTAATGTGCTATAGCGCTCGCGCCCACCGCGACGATGAAGGAGCAGTTCAATTATCCTGTGCGGCTGGAGTTTGTGGTGACCTTGTCTGCCCACCAGCTGAGCACGGACCTCCGCGTGAGGAATGTCGCTCAAGCCACCCACCCACCCATGGAGTTCCAGGCGCTCTTCCACAACTACATTCGTGCACCGGCCGATGACGTCCGTATCACTCCTTTGACGGGTTTGTCATACTATGACAAAACGGAATCTACTGAAGAAGCACGTGCAACCCCGAAGGTGGAAAGTCGCGAGGGCGTCGACGTGAAGGTTTTCACGGACTCCGTTTACGAGGGGGCTTCGGGAAAGTACAACGTAGCCTGGCCATCCGGAGACATCGAGATCAAGACGGTAAACCTGAAGGACGTTGTGGTCTGGAACCCGCAGAAGGAGGCCGGTGAAAAAATCGGAGACATGGAGGACGGCGGCTGGTATGTGCTTGGAATACGTTCAGGGACACTTGTCTGACATTGGCTTCTTGCACAGGGAAAGATATGTCTGTGTAGAGCCGGGATGCGTTCGCGGCTTCGTCAGTCTTAACCCTGGAGAGACCTGGACGGGGCAGCAGGTGTTGTCAGTCAAAGTATGATTGTCCTTGGCAACTTTCTGGAGGGATTGAAAGTCACGACGTCCTTGTATGCTTGTATATCTAGCACGGCGGCGGTACCAGACACGGGAGATTGTAGGTTACTGGATAGCTGATCAGCTGAAACACAATCAAATTGTTCTGTTGGACACACTCGCCAAGCTAGAATCTAAGTAAGCTGCTCATTGAGTGAGTTTAGGGTCCTATGAGACCTACCCAGGTAGCTCCAGGTAAAGCGTTGTGTAGAGTACGTGTGAACTGAATGTAGGGTCTGGAACCCGGACGGATACTTCGACGCATATCCGACTGGACCGGAGTCTTTATGGCACGTGCTCCTGACGCGTCCGGACGCGATACGCGTTTGAGCGTCTTGTCTGGTTGTGTCCACCACTCCTCGCTGTACATATCTTCGCCTCTCTTCTTGTATACTATCACCTCGTGGCCCATGACTTTGCAATGTCTTCCCAGTCGGTTTCTCTCAAGGTCAGGATCAACCAAATTGACTACACCATGGTACCGGCCGGACCCCTCGACAATACGACTCTTCATCGAGTGCCAGTCATACGAATCTACGGCGACTCTTCCATAGGTCCCAGGACGTGCTTACACGTGCATCAAGTATACCCCTACTTCTTTGTAGAGTATCTTGGGAAGATGAACCCGGAACTCGGTGAGTGTCCTTGCTCAGGGGATCTCTCTGATATCCTTACACACTCTCAGTTCATCGTTATGTGGCGAAGCTCAAGCATTCACTCAACCATGCTATCGCCATTTCCATGAAGCGAAATCCTCATTCCGCCAAATCTCAGTTTGTTCGTGCCATCGTGCTTGTCAAAGGCATACACTTCTACGGCTTCCACGCCCACTATGCGCCATTTCTCAAGGTACACATAGCCGACCCCGCATTCGTCAGCCGTGCGGTCACCATCATGCAGTCGGGTACCGTTATGCAGACTCGCTTTCGCGTCTACGAAAGCCACCTCTCTTACATCCTCCAGTTTCTCTCCGACTTCGGCTTGTACGGGTGTGGGTGGATTGACCTTGGCGAGGTCTGGAGGCGGGCTGGTGACGACGAGACCCTTGAAGACATCGACTCGAAAACATCTCTGAAAATTTTCAAGGCCTCACCATACTTTCGTCAAACCCGCATGCCACTCGAAGTCGACGTCGCCGCACATCAAATCCTAAGCCGCCACAAGCTCGCAGCCCGTGAAATGCACCACAAGCTGACCATCCCTGCACCGCCCCTCCCTCCAGAACCCCTCGTACTGAGCGTGCGCGAGCTGTGGGAAGACGAGCGGAGGAGGCGAGAGGAGAAGGGCTTGATGCCGACCCCTGAACTCCCGAAGGACCCTAGCGCCAACTCGCGCGAGCCTGGTGGAGACTGGGTTGCCGAAGCGCGATGGTGGGAGGAAATCAGGATGCGCATCGAGCGGGAGCGGGGTCGGGAAACAGTGCCACCGAAAATGTCCTGGGAGAAGTGGGTAATGACGACATTTGAGAGCATCGAAGCCCTTTGGGAGGATAAATACAAGACGTGGCGGCCACGCCCAACTGGGGGTGACGGGAAGTCGGATGGGCCTTCAACGACAGAAGTCAACCCCTATCAAGCGTCAGGATCCTCGTCGTCTTCACGCGAAGAGGACAGCAGTATTGTTGGCGGGGTGGTTGATGTTGAACCGGACGTTGACGAGACGATGCTCAGCAGCCAGGCTCTTAGCCAACTCATGGCACGTGAAGAGGAAGAATGGGGGAAGGAGGTGAATGATCGCGACGAACCTGAATTGGAGGATCAATACCCGGAAGAGGATGAAGAATTGACGGAGGATGGCCCCCTTCCTGATCTCCAGGCTGCATTTGACGAGGCAAAACGTCGGGAGAGGTGTGATTGCTATTTCAGCATACAGTGTGCGGCAGTTGACTGGCTGTTCCAGTTCTCATGACACGCTAAGCCCCCCAGGAACCCCTTCGCCCTCGAAGGATCCGAACCCTTTTAAGGACGTCTGGTCCAGAGTTGCGCGGTAGGCGAATTCTTTTGGGGAGGACACGCTGAGGCTAAAAATTGTCACTTGGGTAGGTCATCATCTCGCCGACGGTCTGAGTCAGTCACTTCTAATGGGCCCAGAACCCCTTCTAAGTAAGTTTCGCGTACCCCTATGCCGTACATTCGCTGACCCGCCAGTAGGGTATGATTACCAGCAATGTGTTTATCAAATACTGATGTTATTTCAATATAGTCCCGTCGGCATACTCCCGTCCAAACTCCAGCGAACGACCGTGTACATCCAACTCTGAAACGGCCATTCGCCAACACAATAAGCAGAGAGCCGTCCTTGCCAGACATTTCACCTGGAGAATCTTTGTCACGGTCAGTGCGCCAGTTACTCCAAGACCACACTGTGCGCGAAACGGACTCTGACAACAGATTTCTCAGAAATCATGAAGCATCGGTCATCTCCATTGACGAAGAGAGGCGCCCAACAAAGAGACTCAGACTCAGCCCGCCGGCACCTCCTCATTTGGCACAGTCAACGAGTACCGAGTCAACCTCTTCGGACTTGACTTCTGGCCTAGGATACACCACCTCCCAGCCCGTCTCATTCGGGAGAAGCCCGGCAACTCCCCTCTCCAGTCATCGAAACTTGTATCAATATCATCGTTTGCCTCCAACCTCCGCCGAACTTCTCAACAGTACTGAACGTTTCGGCGTACCCAGCAAGATTTATCGCGATCCTTACTACTCTAAAGCTTCGGATGCCCCCGAAAGGCCCAGAGAGTATGCTGGCCTTGTATTTCATCTCAAGGGTGGTCTAGGCATCACAAATTTAGAAGAATGGCAAGGACACGACCGCGGGATACGACCTGAGACAGCATTGTCTACGATGCTGATCAAGTCGGACGTCGTCGGATGGGAATTTGCGAGTGCCCCGCCGAGTGTCAGACAAGTCCGGAAATGGCTCAGGGACGAGAAAACCCGCTTAAATGGCGGACAGGCACACAAAAACTCGTCGCAGGTTATTGTTCTATTGCTTTTGGGATCGATAGTCTTGCTCACAGACAGGTTAGATTGAAGGACCCACCCAGCTAAACCCTTACGGATTGAAAAGCACTCTACCCCCTCGCCCTCGGAACGTGAAACGAGAAGAACAGAACATGACCATTCTGGCACTCGAGGTTTTTGGTACGCTCAATACGGTCCTTCCCTCATGCCAGAAGATTTCATATGTTGTTTCCAGCGCCATCCAAGGTGGACCGTGTCCCAGATCCTGGAGACGATGAAGTAGCGGCCATATTCTACTCCTTTCAGGACTCCAGATTAGACGCTATTGATGCCACTCCGCTTCATTCCGGTATCATTGCGGTGGAAGGTGCTCAACTTAACGGACGCCGATTGAGAGCGCCGAAGGTCGAATACGTCGAGAGCGAGCTGGAGTTACTCAATCGGATCATTGACGTGGTTGTCGACATCGACCCGGATATCCTTTCGGGCTGGGAGGTGCAAGCGGCTTCCTGGGGTTATTTGAGCGCCCGAGGGCGTGTCTACGGCAAGTGGTCATATCCAAAGCTCCCTTACATCTTCTAACGTACAAACTATTCAGGGCTTGATGTTGGGGAACAGCTGTCCCGAGCGCCGGGGAGGAGTATGAGCGGAAGCTACGACCAATGGGGCATGAAGACAACCTCTACGTTCAAGGTTATTGGTCGGCATGTTCTGAATCTATGGCGCATCATAAGATCGGAGCACAACTTCAACATTTATACGTTTGAGAACGCCGTCTTCCAGATTTTACGCCAGCGGTATGGTGCCATCATCGAAAGGATTGCTCACCATGCTCAACACACTTCCCAGGACGCCGTGGTATAGCCCGCGCACGCTAACGGAATGGTACGATAGCGACGTGACGATGCACGTTGAGCGGGTGTTGCGATACTTCTCGAGACGCACCGAGATGGTGTTGAAGATGTTGGACACTGCTGATGTCGTGACCAAGACTGCGTACGTATGCACCGGGTGCACGGTTTTCCAGACGCTGAAGTTCCATGTACGCAGCGAGTTTGCCCGCGTGTTCGGTGTTGACTTCTTTTCGGTGCTGAGTCGAGGCTCTCAATTCAAAGTCGAGTCGTTCATGTTCCGAATTGCAAAACCCGAGAGCTTCGTCCTTCTGTCACCTAGTAAGCAAGATGTAAGCCCGGCCGTTCGCGTTCCTTTTCTTCGGGATGCTAAGCGTTGTTCCGGACAATATTAGGTCGGCAAGCAAAATGCCGCTGAATGCATGCCGTTAATTATGGAACCACTATCCGCCTTCTACAGCAGCCCACTTGTAGTTTTAGACTTTCAATCATTGTATCCCTCCATCATGATCGCGTATAATTATTGCTACTCTACTTGTCTCGGCCGCGTCACTGACTTCAAAGGAACTTACAAATTTGGCGTCACCGACCTCCGACAACCTGCAGGGATCCTGGACACACTAAAAGACCATATTAATGGTAGGGTTCACATCGTGGGTCATCAAAGTGGCGTTAATGATGGTCTTTGATTTCAGTTGCACCTAATGGAATAATGTATGTGAAGGAGACAGTACGCAAGGGACTTCTGGCGCGCATGTTGACGGAGCTACTCGACACACGAGTGATGGTCAAGCAAGCCATGAAAGGTGCAAAGGATGATAAAGTAAGCATTTCTGTGTGATTATCGATTCACATCGTGTGCTGATTCGCGGCAGGCTCTCCGCAGGATTCTCGATGCCCGACAACTTGGGTTGAAGTACATCGCTAATGTGACGTACGGGTACACTAGTGCGACCTTCTCAGGGCGTATGCCGGCGGTCGAGATCGCGGACAGCATTGTGCAAAGCGGCCGAGAGACGCTGGAAAAGGTGCGTGGCGGACGGATTGTAGCTTCTCAACGTTAGATTGGTCGAAATCGCTTATATTCTTGCCCTACGCATGGGTTAGGCTATTCGCATCATCAATTCCACGGAGCGGTGGGGCGCAAGGGTCGTATATGGCGACACTGACTCGCTCTTCATCTACCTCCGGGGCAAGACGAAGGAGCAAGCCTTTCGGATCGGACAGGACATGGCGGACACGATCACGCGCATGAACCCCGCCCCCGTGAAGTTGAAATTCGAAAAGGTGAGGTGTCGCTTCATCTATCATCGCGACCGGGGCGTTCAACAATCGCTCCGCAGGTGTACCTCCCGTGTGTCTTGATGGCGAAGAAGCGCTACGTGGGGTTCAAGTTCGAGAACCCTGATGATACGGAGCCTGTGTTTGATGCTAAGGGCATCGAGACTGTCCGTAGGGATGGCATCCCAGCCCAGCAGAAGATGACAGAGACTTGTTTGAAGTAAGCTATTTCAGGCACTCCCTTGCAGTACAATCTGACGGGACCTTGCAAGGATATTGTTCCGGACCCAGGATCTCAGTGAAGTCAAGGAGTACTGTTGTCGCACATGGGCTCGCATCTTGGATAACAAGGTGTCCATTCAAGACTTCATTTTCGCGAAGGAGGTCCGCATGGGCACATATAGGCTAGTCACCTTCTGTTCCTTCATCTGACTGGGTGGGTCCTCAACCGCATGGCCACAGTGACAAGGTACCGCCTCCGCCTGGAGTGACTGTTGCTGCGCGACGAATGCTCGAAGATCCGAACGACGAACCGCAGTATGGTGAACGAATTCCGTATGTGATTGTGAGGGGTGAGCCGGGGTCCAGAGTTGTGGACAGGGCAGTAGCACCGCACGAGCTATTTCGAGACAGGTATGTAGACCGACCTCGAACCATGCAACTATAACCGTTCCTCATCTACCATGCACATGCAGCCAAAAGCGCCTTGATGCGGCGTACTATATCTCGAGAGTGTTGATCCCTCCGTTGGAACGGATCTTTAACCTCGTCGGTGCGGACGTCCGTAGTTGGTTCGACGACATGCCCAAGAGCCTCCGCGCGGATCAAGCGGATGTTTCTCTATCTCCACGCAAGAAGAAGAGGAGCGTCATCGTCGAGAATGCGTTCAAGATTGATGATCATTTCACCAGCTCGCATTGCCTGATTTGCAAGGTCCTCGCGTCCGACGGTAAGTACCCATCACGGTTCCATGATGTGTATCCTCATGCTCGAATCCACAGTGCTGTGCGAGGTCTGTCGCTTGGACTATCCGGCCACGATGAGCGAACTGCTGTCGCGGGTTCGCAAGACTGAGCGCCAGCTGAAGGATGTCCATCTTGTCTGCAGCTCATGCTCGAGCGTAGCATCCGGGGAGCCCATCGACTGTGAATCCCTGGACTGTCCCTGGCTATATGAACGAAAGAAGATTAGTGCAAAGGCGGAGGCACTCACGAATATCCATGACCTCCTCGACGATATAGAACTGGAATGGCGTGGAGAAAAGCTTTACGATTATCATGACATAGAGGATTATGGTGAACCCGGAGACGACTCGGACACAGGAATATTTGTTAGCAGTGGGTCGGATTCAGATACCCCGGAGGTCATTGAGATCATGTAATACCCAAGCACAGATTATTTATACCAGTAAATTATGACTCTTATTGCCTGGCTAACAGAGCAACGCTGAGCTGAAGGTACTGTACTTCACACCTGGGAACAAACTTGCTCAGGTCGTGGTGTATTAGTGTAACGCCCATGTCGCACGCACGTCACATCGCCGGGCGCCCGACAAACGGCGTCGGCGAGCACTCCGGACGCCCACAACGGCGGCGCAGGCCGCAGCTATTCTGTCCGCTGCATCCATCTCTTCCCCTACACTCACTCTTTCCCTCTCGCTCTCGCTCCTCCGGGAGACCAGTAAACCATGGCTGAATTCATTCAATCTCTGGACCCCGGGAAGCTGGTGTTGGTTGGAACGGTGCGTGTATGCGTCACAACTTCGACGCGTCTTGGCTGAGCATCTGGTGCTGCTGCTCACAGGCCATGTCGTTCGTGACGAGCGCGTTCTCCGCGCCCGTCTACAACCTCCCCATCTTCCTCTTTGGCATGCTTGCACACGAGAGCCAAGAGGCCGTCCAGTCCCTCCAAGCGGTACGTACCCATATGCTGAGACGAGCAATCAATGTTGACGCGCGGCCCCGCCTTGCGCGTCCCCCGCGTCCGCCTACAGTTCACGTTCCTTCTTTCTGGCTCCATGGTTTACGACATCATTTGGATGCCCAAACACCCTGACCAGAACTGGTTCATCCGCCTCATTACAATCCTCATCCTCATCCTGAAGGTGCGTGCCACAATCCCACTTCTTTGTCCCCTTCCAAACGCACTAGGCATGACATGCGACCCCCGCGTGTGCGGCAGATTCCTACTGCGCTCGCGTTTGCGACCGCGCTCCGTCAACGTGGTGCGTCCTTCTCCGGCCTTGGCATTCGCGGAAACGACCTGTCTGGTCCGACTGGTGAGTCCCCTTGTTCATTACTGCGTCCTCGGACCCGTTGACATAATATGCGCTCCCGTTTCCAGTGTGGTCCATGCCTGGGGGCTTTACTTCCCTCAGTGGTGGGCGGGACGGCTACCAGAACGTCGAAGACCCGCCCGAGGCCCCCAAGCCGTTTACCATCCCCCCTGCGCGCCCGATGCCTCACCCTGCGCCCGCGCCTGCCCCCCCTCAGGCCCCGGGCGCATACCAATCCGCTTAATCCCGATCTTTCTGCCCTCCGGTGGACTAAATGTTGCTATCAATGTGGATTCCGTATACTATTTGTACAAAGTGGAGGCCCCTGGGAACACGCTACAATGTGGGAAAGCAATACGATTCTCTTCCTCCCAGAGCTCGGCAGTACAGAGCAGATGCTCATCTCTCCCCCGACAAGCAGGGGAGCCAGAGGACGTTTCTAGAGATCTAGTGCACTGGCCGGAGCCAGCAGATTTACGGCGTGGCGCGTTTAGCATTCTGAATTCCCCAGGGAGCCAGCGCATGTCACAACGGTGAACGCCACTTGCGGGATCGATCCGCATGTGTAGAGGGCATAAGTTTACTCATCCCGAAGAACCAACGCCGCGCGGGGATAAAAACTATATTCGACTCGCCTCGTAAAGCTTGTCGGACCCCCTGATGTATGGACATATGGGTCCGTGTGTGCGCGGCCCGAAGAGGACGCGCCTGGTTGAAGTTGGCAAATATCACTACGTTTCCGCAAGGCAGTACGAGCGTGAGCGACCTCGGCTACTCGTGACAAAAAGGGTGTTCACTTGCTGTGGGAAGTCGGGGAGCACGTGCCGGTGTGCATCCATATGCATACGACGACACTCCTCTTGGAGCCACTGCATCCCAAAGGAGACACGTTGGGGCTCTTCCGAGGTCGTACCATCATCCCCGTGGAATGATTGTCTGTTCTCCGTGACCATAAACGTATGACAATCGGAGCCACCATGTGGAAGATGGGAAAGTATTTGTTTTGTATATTTGAAGGGGGGGCCGCATGAGGATCGCCACGAGAACAGAGAAAAGGCATGGCGGACTGCATGGATAGCCGGCTGGCTGCTGGTGAGATCTCGAGAGTCCGCCCGCTGGGTCGCCGTCGCTCCCTGCCTAAGCCGCACCAAGCCACGCTCAGTACTTACCTGTGTCGCAGCAGCGAACGTTAGGATGTCGCGTCCCGGTCCGGTGCGTCTTTTCCCACGATCAATGACGTTTATGGTCACCGTCCATTTGACTCGTTACAAAGCTCGTTCACCTGAGTTCCTCGGATTCTCCACCGTGCTGTCCACTTGGGCTCGCAGCACGCAGCTATTTTGTACTCATATCTATTTGTGTGTCACAGAAGCTCAGCGGTTTCCGCTAGCTCATGTTCTACGTATTACGAACGTCAGCGAGGCGTAACGACTTTAAGGCCCGCGACATACTCACACGTATGCATCTAAACATCCATCTCAAGTCTTCACTCACCTCCTGTTCTTCTCCCAGGCTTAGCTTTGCCACCGGCCGCCATAGGCTCATCTGGGCCGGTCATGAGACTTCATCGCTCGCCCAGTGGCACGGCTTGGGCACGGCACAAACAATGACCCACAGGAGGCGTTCGGTCCGCTCTTCCGTTTGCCAGCTTCCTCAGCAGAATACCTGTCCCCACATACCCCAGACCAACCCCGCCTCACCCCGCTCACCCACATCATTTCTATCCGCATTGCCCACATCGCCCATTCACTCCAGGATCTCCGTATCATCCTTCAGATGGCCTCCGCAACACTCCTCTCAAACGTTCGCGCTCGCGTTACGGTCGATGTCGATTCGATGGATCCCGATGACGCTCGGCGTCACACCACGGATGCGGTCAAGTTCTGCGACATGACCTCCAACCAGGCCATTGTCCACGGACAGGCGACAAGACCAGAGCGCGCGGAGC
The DNA here is from genome assembly GCA_900155495.1 of Porogramme epimiltina. Taxonomy (NCBI): domain Eukaryota; kingdom Fungi; phylum Basidiomycota; class Agaricomycetes; order Polyporales; family Polyporaceae; genus Porogramme; species Porogramme epimiltina. The sequence goes on from FTLJ01000185.1 coordinate 16,327, forward strand.
TGTTCAAGGCCGCATGCTCTCAGATCAAATCTACAGAAGGGCAACTCGATATTGAGACACAGGTGTCGGATGCCATTGACCTCTTTGTATGTCTACTATGGCGCACTTAATGCAGCCAAGGACAACCCATTAGCTCCACCAACTCATTCCGCCTCATTTTAGACCGTCCTGCTCGCCAAGGAAGTCTATCCCTACCTCACGGGTCGCGTCCACGCCCAGACCTCCCCTTCCACGGCATACAACACCGAGGCTACCATCGCTCACGCGAAGAAACTTGTCTCGGTGTTTGAGGCTAATGGAATCCCTAAGTATACTTACCCCTTCTTTCCTTTCCTAAGCATATTCTAATCGCCCCTCTCGAAATTCCTCAGAACTCGCGTGTGTATCAAGATTCCCGCCACGCCTGAATCGGTCGTTGCTTGCAAGTACCTGGAGCAGATCGGCATCCGCACGCTCTCGACGTGCCTCTTCTCGGTCCCACAGGCGTTGGCGGCCCATCAGGCCGGCTGCCTCTACATTGCGCCGTACTTCAACGGTATAATCTCTTTCAGTTCTATATCGGCGGAGTGTGTGTTAATGGCCCTATTTACTCGCTCCTCTACGACGAAATTCGGGACTCAAGAGCTGCGAGTCCATTTTGAAGCTGGGGTCTGGAAAGAATATGCGGATACCGCCAAGGAGCATCCTGCGTCATCCGTGATCGCCTCCGTCGTCAAGCTCTACAAGGAGATCGGCGCAAAGACGCTTGTCATGCCTGCCAGGTAAAGATGTTTCGGACCTATGGCAGCAGAAGATATCTGACTCGTTGTGCCTCCCTGTAGCATTGTTACCTCTAAGGAGGTCAGTGTCATTGGCGCGATTCGCTCGCTGTGAGCTGACGACATTCTGCTGCAGGTTCTTGCTCTGGTCTCGCTTGGTCCGGACCACCTCACCCTCTCTGGTGCAGTTTTGGACCAGCTTGCGGCTGCAGAGGCCGATAAGTCGCTTGAAGTGGTTACCATCGCGAACGACGCAACTGCACGTGAGTATACCTACCTCCCCATCTACGCTGATAGTAAGGAGATTTTGACAATGGCGACGCGCAGCGCCCCACCTCAAGAATGTGGACTATCTTGAGAACGACGGTGCTGCCCTCAAGGAGGCCATCGCTGAGGATGCAGAGACGACGCGGAAGCTTGCCGATGCCCTGAAGATCTTCGGTGAGATGGAGGCGCAGACGAAGGAGCTCATTCGCGCCGTGTTGCAAGCATGAACAAATAAAGCGGAAGCTCGGAATGAGTAGACAACGTTGAACGAGAATATGTAGGCGCATAATCACGCCTGGTTTCATGTATAAGGGAATAGATCGTCACCGGATGTAACCTGTAGTCGTAATAAGGGAGGAATCATTACACAACTGTCTACAACAGGCCCTCTTGCTTCAACACGTTAATAATCAAGTATGCGGATCGCCGGTCTCTGTCGATCCCTATCCAGTCGCCTTTTTTGAAGGATGGATGGTCATCTTCAGCCACGTAGATATCGTCATCTTCCTCTTTCGCCTTCTGTCGCTCCGCTTCTTTCTGTATCTCCTCCTCAGTGTCCCATTGAACTTCTGCCCATTGCCAATCTCTGTAAAAGTAAAAAGAACGTTAGAACGTGTACCACGGCTACAAGAAGGGTACGCTCTTACCCCAGAGTCATCGCCACAATCCTCGGGTCAGGGACGTTGGGCAGGATCGCGAGGAGCATATTCGTCAGGACAGGCTGCATATCAAACGACGTCTCCATGGTCGGCAGCGGAACGTACTCCACCTAGAAGTACGGCATACATCAGCGCTCACAACCCCCACCTACCCGTCGACAACGACAACACACCTCCATCAGCATTCCCTTGACTGCGCCCCCAGACAAGATGACGTTCCCGGCGCGCACTAGCCAGTCGCTCCCGATTGCGTACACATGGCCCTCGACGGTGAGCTGTGGGCCCGCGCTCGCGCCCATCTGGCCCGTCGCGGCGCCCTGCGAGCCGCTGGGTGCGCCGGCACCTGTGCCAGCGCGGGCACCCGCGCGAACGGGGGTCCAGCGCGCGCGGAGCTGAGCGAGGAGCTGCTCAAGCGCGAGAGGCGGCGAGAGCGTCGGGAACGTGTGGCGGAAGTGCGTCACGGGCTGCGGGTACGCGGCGGGGTTTGCGAGGTAGTCGGCGCGCATCGGCGCGGTGGGGTCTTCGAGTACGCAGAAGACTTTGTCTATTGTGCATTGGGTGGGAAGGAGGCATCAGGCAGGAGAGGAGAGCGGGGAGAAGAGAGCGCACCGTCCATGGTGAGTGTGCACATAGAGCGTTCGTATTGGAGACCGAGCGTTGAACGGAAAGACTTGAGGCTGAGTTGCCATTTCCCCTTGTATTTCCCCTATTCGAGCAGGAGAGTCAACGATGTATTTGTCAGTCTTTAGGTATTAGAGGCGGACCTGGTGGTTCTGGCGGATGTTGTCGCTAATCAACTCCAGCCCCGTAGTTGGCGCATTGGTCCACCTCACAAGCCTGTTCAATTCCAGAGTTCGTTTACATTCTGTCAGCGTTATCCTTAACATTGAGCTAGCTCTGGACGTTACCCAGAGAACCCCATAGCTACGTCTTCAAGTTTTCATACAGGCACGGTGCGTTAGAAACGCATGTACGCTGCTCGACACCTCGCGCGGTGGTCGTCCGGAAGAAGAACCGTAGGCGCTCAACAACCGAAACCAAGACGCGTACACATCCACGCTGATCTTGTGACGTCACGCGCGCGAAATGCGAGGACGAGTATTTCTAGACGCCCGCGGGCCTCGAAGGGACCACCGACGTCGGTATCGTTGACATAGTTGAGTGTTCGCTCTTAGGCTCACTACACGCATTTAAGCAGAAAACTATGTACAGGAACTACCACTGGAGTCGCGAAAACTTCCACAGGATGCCGGGTTTCGATACCATATGGCCTGCTGATTCCGCCGAATTTTGCCCTCACCCATTAGCCCAGGACATTTTTGCCTGCGGCACCTATAAACTGGAGCAATCTCAAGACGAGAGTCCTACAGAGACCACGCTTGAAGATGATGGAGATGATGAACGGGAAACCACCAAGAAACAACCCCAGATTAGACGGGGGAAATGTCTTCTCTTCAGGGCTCGGGACGATGCTGGACCGTGGGTACCTCGTTAGCCTTGAATGCGTAATATTGAAAAACATCACATAGCACAGGGTACTTTTGAACGAAACAGAACTCCCTGCCGTCCTCGATATGAAGTGGTCGGTCATATGTTACTCCGTGGTACTGTGGCTGGATTATGACCCCCCAACACAGGTGTCATCGAGCCGGCTCTGCCCCTCCTGTGTTGACAATCGCGGACTCAGAAGGCCACATTACCTTGCACCAGCTTGAGATTGACGAGGTGAGTGCTCACTTGACGCCGATATCTTACCTACTCACCCTCCTCCACCAGTCTCGATTGACTCAGCTCCAGTCGATCTCCTGCGCGACTTCGGACGTTCTGTGTCTATCTCTCGACTGGTCGAACCGCAGGTTCCCGACCGAGTAAGTGTACACCAGCTGGCAATGACCGCCACTGATGCTCTTTGAAAGTGGACTAGGAGACCTTATCGTATCTCTTTCTAATGGATCACTCTCACTCCTACGCCCCGACAACACAGGACTCTCGGTGGCAGAATCCTGGCATGCACACGACTATGAGCCGTGGATCGCCGCGTACGACTACTGGAATCCCAACATCGTCTACTCCGGTCTGTCTCCCAGCCCCCTGCTCTCCACACCAGTGCCCTCATGTCGTGTATAGGGGGAGATGACCTCAAGATGAAGGGCTGGGACGTGCGGGATGGCGGCGCACACCCCACTTTCACTAACAAACGGTCCGTCATGGATTCGCACAGAATCTCCATACCAGAACCTCATCGATAGCTCTAGATTCGACGCAGGTGTGACAACCATTCAGAGCCACCCGTTCGTCGAGCACCTCCTCGCGGTCGGCAGCTACGATAACACCGTCCGGCTCTTCGATGCGCGCAAGCCTCTTATCCCGCTCACCCAGGCGGACGTCGGCGGTGGCGCGTGGAGGGTCAAATGGCACCCAGCCCCGTCACGTAGGCGGGATCTGCTTGTCGCGTGCATGCACGACGGGTACAAGGTCGTCCGGTTCGATTTTGGAGAGGGGAAAGAGGGTTTAGACGCCACTATGTCGTCGTCTGAACGTCCATGGGAGGTCGTAAAACGCTTCGATGAGCACACTTCACTCGCATATGGGGTCGATTGGTCATTCGCTGGTGGAGGTGATGGTGATACATTAGTGGCTAGCGCTTCATTCTACGACCACACATTACATCTCTGGAGAGCCTAATTAGTTTATGGGTATACACGCCAAAAGTAATATCAGTGTTGACATGGTCAGGGAGAAAACTATGCATCCTTCTGTTCTGCTGGAGGTGTAGGCTCCCGGGTTGGAGGGGCGGGCGTCGGGGGTGCGTTCGTGCCCAGCCGCTTGCGCCTCCAGAAACCGGCGTTGGGACCTCTCATTACGAAGGCCAGTGTCCACCGGGAGAGCCCTCGGAGGGTATCAGGTCGATGCACAGCCGCTGTGAGCAAGCTGGCGAGCGACAGGATGAACGCAAGTCTGTTCAAAAGTCAGCGCGGAGTGCGCACGACATGGCAAGATGCACAGACCTTTCCACTAATCTCACGCTCGACTTGCCGCTCTTGATCCACTCTGCGGGGAAGCAGGCGCGGATCGCGCGCGGAAGAACGTAGAGGGCCATCTCTCCCCTGCGACGACCGCGCTCGATCCAGATGCTCGCTCCACAGACCAGGCTGCCTGCGAACGTGCACCCTAACGGGCCGTCCCAGAAGTCGTGTGGAATGTGCGGGAAGAGTCGCGCAAGCGCCAGGGTGCGCGTGAAGCATACAGCGAACCATATTGACGACACGAATGCCGACAAGAAGGATGCGCTGCGGGCGACGCTCAGTAGTGTCGCAACGAGGCGTGGGATCTCGAGCAATTTCCGGGGCCGCGTGAGGATGATGGGCAAAAAGTGGACCTATTCAACTTATTTAGTTGACGAAGACCGAAAATAGTAGCTGCTTACGGGAAGGTAGAGTGCCAGAGCTTCAGCAAATGCTTGCGCGCCTCGGATACCTGCGTTCGCGGTACAACTGCCTCTAGTGACGCCACCGTGGACAAGCTCGCATGGAAGTCCGCCTAGGCCGCTTCTATTGACGATGGATAGCGCGCTCCACATTTTGTCTGCCTGAGGACCTCCATAAGCAGGGAGCTGGGCGGGGTCACCCCAAGCAGGTGGATAACCGAGGTCTTTTGAAAGAGAGGATACCAGGTCGGAAGGTTCGGACACTCCTTTGATATATGAGAAGCTTCCTGATCGAATTCCACGCAACGCGCCCAAGATGCGTGGGTCAATATTGGCGATAGTCATGATCCTTGACATTTCGTCACGATATTGTCCCCGAGAGTGTTCATTTGGTCACTCACCACTTGTTGTAAGAACGAGGCAACCTAGCGACTGGTTGAGCTTCCACTTCACTGGCTGACGGAATGGAGAACTAACCTCTCAGGTTCATAGAAGAAGCACCACATGATCCTAGGGCAGGGGATAAGAAGAGAAGAGGCGTGACGAACAACATGCTCTCACCTCGCGCTGCACGCCCAGAACACTAAGGCATCTAGCCTGGTGGTCCACTTCCTGCCCACAGCTTCCTGTTCCTCCTTTTCTGACAGGGTAAAACCCCGCACGATGGTTTCTGGTGGCTTGAAGAAGGCCATTTGCACGGCAGCATCCATAGCACGTACGAGGAAGAGCAGTGAGAGGTCCAGCGTAGGCGAAGGCCTCCCAATTCCCGCAGATGTTGAGTGCTGCTTTCGCGAGTGGAGGAGTGCGATGGCAAGCGTAGAGGAGAGGACATTGGATAAGAACGACTTCTGCCAGTCCTTCAGGGACCCAGCCCACGCTCGCACGCTCTCGAGGGGGCTCTTAGGGCCACCATCCTCGCCGTGTGGGTGCTCCTCCTCCCATACCGCCCACGCTCTCCGAACGGCCGCACCTCCCGCGACCCCGACGGTGATGGCCGACGCGAACGCGTTGGGCGAGAGTTCGCGCTTGAGGATGGAAAGGACGCGCGCTATACCTTTAGAGCGCGCCCTTCTTGAGGTCACGAACGGAAGCAGGGCTGGGCCCAACGCGAGAGCGAGAGCGAGGCTATAGGTTCGAAGAGCGATCTGGAGAGGGTGGTCGTCTGGGAGGGCATGCAGGAAGTCTGCGACGCGGTGGGAGGTGTCGCATAGGCGTTCGCGGATGCGCACGACCTTCATGGTGGTAGTGGAGGTCGCGCGATGGGTAAGGAAGGAGGCATGCCGGGGTGGAGATCGCGTCCAGGGACCTGCTGAGCGCAGTCCGCGGGCGCGCGTGAATGCACGCGACGTCGTAAATATCACATGCCAGCGCTTCGAACATTGATCCGACGTTCAAATAGGCAGTTGTCATTCGTGCCAGCGGCTGAAATGACGTAGACGTCTTTACTTACGTCCACATACAAGGGTATATCCTAAGAGGCTAACAGTCCATCGGTGGTCCGTCAAGTATGCGTCGTGTCCACATCGTTGTCCATGTCCCGAACATAGCTCCAAAAGTCCAAGAACTGTGTGCTCTCCGATACACCAATTCCCGCTCGTAGCTCGGTCAGCAACCCCGCACGTCCCAAGAGCGACAAGAACTTTGCGCGTGAGTCTGGGTATACGAAAAGTGCCAGCAACTCGGAGCCCTGGACGAGACAGTCATTCTAAGTATGCAAGCAGCGACAGAGCGTATTCGTGACTTACGTGAACACGAACCACGGCGCGGACATCCTCTTTCGCCGCTGGTGAGATGCTGGTACCACTATCTTCAATAGACCTTACGAGGTCCTCCGGGGAAGGTGAGTCATTAGAGGGTAGTGGGTTTTCATCCACTGAATCAGGTGGGGTCACCTTGAGGTACGGCGCGACGGTCGGGTCCCAGGATACTGGGGGAGACGGAGGCATGCCTTCGGGTAGCCCGAGCCACCTGGCCCAGAGCTCCAGCTTCCTTCCGTCTCTGCCAAGGTGACGCAGAGCAGTATGGCATCGTTCCCAGTCATCGGTATCGCCTCTCCAGACTTCCGTTCCATCGCTAGAGTCACTAATCGTGAGCACCACCGACGGCGGCCGGGTTGCGCCTTCCTCGTTGTGCTCAAACTCGGGGAGCGTGGACGGCAAGGTGTGGGGTGCGTCAAGATCGCCATCCGCCTCGTGTTGTGCATGCGCTGGCCGCATCATGAGACGGATCCATCGGCGGCGGCGGACAAGGCCGCGGTTGCTCAAAACGCCGGGACTTGGGCTCCAGTGCCTGCTCCGAAAGGAACGGCTGTACTCGAAGCCGTCATATTGTACCTGGCCGTCGCCGCGCATGTCGATCATCCAAGCTCTTGAGACCCACTTCCAAGAGCCATCGGGGAGGGGGTAGTCTTCCAGGGTAACAGTTGGCTGATTCTTACGAGGGGAGTGGGTGGCAGTCGGAATGGTGAAGGGAGGCGGGTCAAGTGGCAGAAGGGTCAAAGGAGAGTAATATGGTGTTGAAAATACTGTTGCGCTACGGAAGGCTCGTCAGCAGAGCGGACCTGAACAAAGAAGTACATTTCATACCCCCGCTGGTTCTCGTATAGAGTTGCCCATCTGTACACGTCCTTGTCGTAGTCCTCATCGACTTCAGCGGAAAGGTTGGGATCATCAGAGAGCGCCACCAGATCCGGTACGTCGGTAGCTGTGCACAAGTCCGCTTCTGCATCTAGCAGAGCTGGAAAGGAAACGGCTGAGCTTCGTTTGGAGGACTTCGACGGGCTGCGGCCGAGGTGGGGTAAAGACACGCTAGAGAGTAAGCCGCGCTTGCTGAACCGCTGGCGAGCTTGGTCAGCCGCAGCATAGTCGTCTCGTTGTATTGCATCTGGTGGAGGTGGTGGAGTATATCTGGATGTTTGGGGAGAAGATGGACCAGCCACAGAGGAAGCGAAGGAGGAGGATTCAGACATGGGAGGTCGTCTGAAGAGACCATAGATGGAGGTCTAGGTTAGGGTTTGCTATATAATTCATAGAAGAATCACATGACGTCATCCTCCTCCCTTTCCGCACCGCACCATGTTCCGCTTTCGAGGCCTCACGTCCGCCTTCAATCACGCACGTCTTTCCTCTGTCAGACAAGCGATACCCAGAAGGAGCTACAAGACAGGCCCAACACTCATACCACTCTCCGGACTTGCTAGGCGAAATCATTCCAGCTCTACTGGTCGTCCCAAGCTTTGCCCGTCATGTACATCACCACTACCCAGCGCGTTGCCGGTCTGCTCGAGCTGCTCCTATATCGCGCCGATACCCGAGTCTATGACTTACCATGAAATTCTTGGGGCGTCTTATGACCCTAATCCATTTGTTTTGGACGTCAGCGAGCTCAAGAACCAATTTCGGAGGGTCCAGGCAGTGGTACATCCCGATCGCTGGGTTGCGAAGCCTCAAGTGAGTCATTCATGTTATTATGGCTTTATCTGGTTACACCAATCAACAACTCGCAGGAACAACAAAGTATAGCCGCAGCTATGTCTTCACGCGTCAACGAAGCTCTGCACCAATTGTCAAGCCCGCTTCGACGAGCAGAATACATCCTCACAAAAGAGGGCTACGCAGGGGAGGAGACGGACAAGCTAGAAGACATGGGACTCCTCATGGAGATCATGGAAGCTCGTGAGGGTCTCGCTAGTGCTGACTCGCCAGACGAAGTAGCCCAGATCAGACAGGAGAATGACGGTGCGCATACGCTCATGTGTTGTCCCCTCTTCGCTCAACGGCACTATAGTGAAAATAGGAGAAGTATTGAGAGAAATAGCAATAGTAGTGGAGAAGAAGGACTGGGAAACATTGCGCAAAGCGGCGGTCAAGCTGAAGTACCTACAAGGAATAGAGTCTGCTGCGGCAGCATGGCCAGCTAGCGTTCACGATCATTAGAGTAGATGTCTCCTCCCTTGTATTACGCCCCGCTCATCGACGATATGAATACTCGCTTACCCGAAGTGTCTGCCATATATCACTTTTGCTATCTGTGTGTTTGTGGCCTATGTGTGCAGTCAACTCGCGTCTGACGTCAGATGCCTAAACTTGCTGGGCAGTCCGGCAACTTCCTGGCGTAAACAGGCTCGGGCGCCTTGTCCAGGCCGACTGAGACTTGACCAGCTTGGTCGACGCGGGTGGCCGCTGCTTTCTCCTTCCCTCCTCTAACCCCGCCCTCCCCTCCATCCACCACTTGGAAATCCTTCGTGCGGCTGCTTCTCGTGATTGTAGAAGGATAGGACCTAGGACGGGGCCGACATAGGTGCGTAATCCCAGCTCTATTTGCTCCTCATCACCAATTCTGACCTCGGTGCCGTAGATCTGTCTCTTCCCGTCGTACCCTTAATGCGCCTTGCTTTCGCAGCTAGATTCAGGCGCGGCCTCACTCTCATGAAAGTCAAACAAGAGTCCCCATCCGCCTCATCTTCAGCAACACCGTCCCACATCGGTCCAGTCGCGCTGACCCACACCGCCGCCAAACAGTCGTCTGCTTCCCCAAAACGCACCTCGGATTCTCCCTCTACCGAAGAGCCCCCCGCAAAAATCATTAAAGTGGATAACACTCCCAGAAAACCTCCCCCTATGTCTCATTCCGACCGCATGCACCACTCCCGCTCGAACCGCGGTGCTGGCTCCTCCCTCCTCGCCAAGGCGCACAAGAACAATGTTTCGGGAGGTAGGGGTGGAAAGAAGAAGCAGAAGGACAACCGCGCGCCTCCCCTCCCCGGACCGGTTCACAGCGAGGAGTATATCACGAATACCTACAGGACGAAGCCTCTGAAGAAGATTCATGAGACCAATCCCAAATCTCCCCTGAACAACTACATCATGGCCTCAAACGGCAGTCAGATGGTTTTCAACGCTGCTCATGGGTTCGTTGAGGGTGGCGATCAGCAAATATGGAGGTGCGTACTACATTGAGGCAATGTAGGTATCCTATTTCATGTCCGGCTATCATGCAGATGCACCATCGTCGTCCGACATGACGAGGGCGAGATCACAGGTGTCGGGGATAACGCGAATAGGAAGACGGCTGAGAATCTGGCAGCGCTTTCTGCATTGTATCAGCTCGACACTATTGGCGCAGTACGTTTTGTGTGGGTTATCAGTAGACCTCTGCTGACAAAGTTTCATATATGAAGTTCGACAAGAAGAAGGAAAAAGAGAAGGAGGAGGCCGGACCAGTTGAAACTGCGCTGTCAGATGGCAGCGTGGTTACCTACGACAGGGCCCGCCATTTCATGGACTACTACTGTCGTCGCTTCCGCTTCGCGAAACCAGATATCACCTACCAACAGCTCAACCGTGGGCCATGGCAAGCCGACATGAGCGTCGGTGACCGTCGCATCGGATTCGGCAAGGGTCCGAACAAGAAGGATGCATTATCAAGATGTTACACCGACGTCGTGCAGTACCTTGAGAAATGTGACCCTTCCATCTGGCTTGATTTCCTCCGTGACGTGAAGACTGGCAAGGACCTCGGGATGGCTCCAACCGTATTGTTCCAAGCCGACGAACTCCTGGAGGATAGGATCCAAAACCTCAAGGACGACATCAAGCGGAGTACGTTATACTACAATCGACCCACAATCCGGAGGTCCGGCAACGACGAGGACTCTCAGCCTCAAATGGTTTCTAACCACCGCCGACTCCCCGCATCCCCTGCTTTCCTCGCCGAGAAGTCGGAGCGACTGAAAAGTCGCAGGGAGGCGTATCTGAACAATCCCGACCTCGAGTCTATCCGTAACACCCGTGCCACCCTCCCAGTGTTTACGAAGTCGGAAGAGCTATTGAAGCACGTCAACGAGCACGACGTCACCATCTGTATGGCAGCCACGGGCTCAGGAAAGACGACCCAAATCCCCCAACTCCTTCTCGACGAATGTATCGAACGTGGCGAAGGAGCCAAGTGCAACATCATCTGTACCCAACCTCGACGTATCGCCGCCATCAGCGTAGCAGAGCGCGTAGCTAAGGAGAGGGGCGAAACTTGTGGTCGTGGATCCGTCGGATACCAAGTTAGATTCGAGTCGAAACTCCCCGAGGATCATGGGTCAATCACGTACTGCACGACGGGTGTTTTCCTTCGCAAAATGCAGTCGGCACTCCAAGAGACGAGCTCACGGCGGAGTATGGATGATGTCACTCACATCGTTGTAGACGAGGTCCACGAGCGCGATGTTGACATCGATCTCATGCTGGTAGTCTTGAAGCGGCTCCTTATGGAGCGACGCGAGCAGAAGAAGCCCATCAAGATCATCCTTATGAGCGCCACCATTGACGCGACGCTGTTCCGGAAGTACTTCCCTGACGAACAAGGCAACCCAGCAGGTGTCGTAGAGATTCCAGGTCGCGCGTTCCCCGTCCAGAAGAACTTCCTCGATGACTTCGTCCCCCAGCTCATGGGAACCCCTCAGACTTCATGGGTTTTCAGAGAGGAATCTGTCCGCAAATATCTGGCCCAAGAACTTGGACCCGACGCGACTGGCTTGCCGGCCCCACTCTCATCCTCTCGTGCACCCACCCCCGTGCAGCGAGAACACTCTCGTGATACCGATGATCTTGAACTTCCCGTTCCTCTCATCGCCCTCACCATCGCCCACGTTCTGAAACAATCGGACGACGGGCACGTCCTCGTATTCCTGCCCGGTTGGGACGAGATTAGCTCGGTCCGACGGTGTCTCGTGGAGAACGATCGGTCAAAACAGCTCGGATTCGACTTCGGTGACACGAACAAGTTCAGCATCCATCTTCTCCACTCCACCATTCCTGTCGCGGAGCAACAGGCCATCTTCGAACCACCCCCACCTGGCGTCCGCCGGGTCATCCTCTCAACCAATATCGCCGAAACGTCCGTCACCATCCCCGATGTTGTTTACGTCGTGGACACGGCTCGCATCAAGGAACAGCGCTACGACCCCTCGCGTCACATTTCTAACCTCGTCTCAGCGTGGGTCGGGTCGTCAAATCTGAACCAGCGTGCTGGTCGTGCGGGCCGGCATCGTCCAGGGGAATACTTCGGCATTCTCAGTCGCAAGCATGCCGAGGAGCTCCACCCACATCAGACGGTCGAGATGAAGCGTGTCGATCTCGAGAATGTGGTCATGCACGTCAAGGCGCTCAACTTCCCTGGAATGACCATCGAGGAGGTGCTTGCAGCGGCTATCGAGCCTCCCGCTCCCGAACGCATCGAGGCGGCGATCCAATCATTGCATATGGTCGGTGCACTCGATATGAACAACAACCTTACCTCCCTGGGAAGCGTCCTTCTTCAGCTCCCCGTCGATCCTCGCCTCGGCCGTCTGGTCCTCTTCGGTTCCTTCTTCCGTTGCTTGGATGCAGCCATTACCCTTGCCGCCATCATGGGCTCTCGAGAACCGTTCGTTGCGCCGATCCATGTCAAGGCTGAGGCGCAGGCAAAGAAGAATTCGTGGACGCCGGAGGAGTTCCGCTCGGATACGCTTGCTGCGCTTCGTGCCTACAACGAGTGGTGGACAATGCAGAGCCAGGGGTTGTTTGTCTCTGCCAACCGGTTCTGTCAGGACAACTTCCTCTCGAAGCCTACGCTGCTCAACATCGCGAAGGTCAAGGATCATCTGCTCAAGTCGCTTTACGATGTCGGCGTCATCGACATCTCCGCCGGGGGCAGGTTGCCCTATGTCCCTCCAGGAGCGCGCTCGAGAGACCTCCCTCCGATTCCCAGCCAGTTGAACGAGAATGGCGAATCACTCCCACTCCTGGCTGCGCTCATTTCGATTGCGTGCCAGCCGAAGTTCGCGATTCGCACTGGCGAAAGGGTTTACCGCACTGCCGTAGACAAGGTATTCATCGATTATTAATGTTCCCGGTACTAGATACTCACCTATGTTTGCTTTTAGGCCGTCATCATTCACCCCTCTAGCGTCAACCACCGCAGACGAGATGCCTCTAAGGACGACCGCCCCCATATTGAGAAGCAGATCGTTGCGTATGCGGAGAAGAGGCAGAACATCACCACGAGCCAAAACGCGGAGAAATACCTCGTCGCTACGACTCGTCTCGACCCACTTACCTACATCCTCTTCGGCGCGTACCGCATCTCTGTGACGCAGCGCGGGTTGGAGTGCGACGATTGGTTACCTGTTATCGGCCGCATGGACGTGTTGGACGATCTAGAGAGGCTGAAGGTCATGATGGAAGACTGTATGCTCCGCGTTTTCCAAGGCATCATTGCGAGTCGTCAGCGCAAGGCACATCAGTACAAGAAGCCACTAACGTACGACGGAGGTCGGGAGGACGAGTCGGGCGACGAAGAAGAGGAGAATCTCAATAACACGCCGCTGTCGGACACGGAGGTCAAGGAACTCGGTCTGATGACGATGGACGTCGTGCGCATCCTCAACCACTACAGTACTTACCGTGTCGCCATGCAGTCTCAGTCGAACTCGCGGCCCGGTACCCCGATGGACTCGCCGTCGCTGGCGTCCGTACGGCTCCCACCGTACACGCCTTACAGCGGTTCGCGTTCTGGCTACTCTACGCCGTACAACATCGCGTCGGCGTATTCATCGCGGCCAAGTACGCCCAGTCGGTTGTCGAGGCAGTAGGACGGGAGGCTGGATGAAGGCATATTTTTGGTCTGGTCACGATAGCAAAATATAATAGTACAAGTAACACATTTGTGTAATGACAGCTCTTCTTCATCGCTCGTACTCACAGTTCTATATGGTTGTGTCGAGTGTGTCGCGGGGACTCGGTCGACATCATAATCGCAAGTGCACGTGATGCGATATTAGACGTAGGCTTTGATCGTACGCGTCGGTGGTAGTAGCGAAACAGATGCAGTAGATCCTTCTGCTCTCCACCGTCATCTCGGTGTTCATGAATTGATCCTCATCTCCTCCAACTACCACACTAACGACCTCACCGTTCTGTGAACGTGCTGCTCTGACCCTCAGTCCCCACTTGCTTGCTTTCGGCCCGCTCACGACTTCACTCGGGTACACCCCATTCCACATATACCACCATGGCTACCAATATGCGTGGCCTGACGCAGGTGTGTACTGTTCACGACGTCTATCTCCGCTCCGCGAAATCTCATGCTCTGTGTCAGTTCATCGCGGACATCCGCGGTGCACGCGTCAGGGAGCTGGAGGAGAAGAGGATTAATAAGGAGATGGCCAACATACGGAAGCGGTTTAAAGGTGCGAATGGTTCCCCTCTCTCAAGTAGTGGTATTCATTTTGGACAGACGGAAACTTGGACGGGTATCAGAAGAAGAAGTAAGCTCGTGTATATATTCTGGAGGAGGCCTGTACGAGTGTACTCATTCGTGTATAGGTATGTAGCGAAGGTTATCTTCACGTACATCCTCGGGTATAAGGTCGACGTCGGGCACATGGAAGCCGTGAATCTCATATCAAGTTCTAAGTACAGCGAAAAGCAGATTGTACGTTCCCGCCTTAGAAATCATTATTTCGCGTGTTCATGTCCGTGCCTTCGTAGGGATACCTGGCCGTCACTCTGCTAATGCACGAGAACTCGGATTTTCTCCGGCTTGTCGTCAATTCAATCCGTAAAGACCTTAATGATAACAAAGAGATCCACAACTGCCTCGCTCTGCATGCTATTGCGAATGTAGGGGGGCAGGAGATGGCCGAGGCACTTGCAGAGGATGTTCACCGGTTATTGATATCACCGTGAGTACCTTGCTACGTGCCATGCCGTACCCGCTCATGTCGAGCAATAGAACATCCGAGAACTTTGTCCGGAAGAAGGCAGCTCTTACTTTGCTAAGGCTATACCGCAAACATCCCGACGTCATACCCGCCAAGGAGTGGGCATTGCGTATAGTATCGATTATGGATGATCCTGACCTTGCAAGTAGCCTCCGTCAATAGCACCACGTTTCTGTTCTAACGCATTCATAGGGTGTAGTTCTCAGCGTAACCAGTTTGATCATGGCTCTCGCCCAAGATCACCTGGAGGCATTCGCCGTATGTTACCAGAAGGCTGTGGACAGGTTGAACCGAGTAAGTGATATTCATAGCGGAATAATAAACAAACCTTCTGACCGAGTTGATTGTCAGCTTGTGGTCGAGCACGAATATGCGGCAACATACGCATACTACAAAGTCCCAATACCGTGGCTTCAAGTCAAGCTTCTACGATTACTACAGTATTATCCTCCTTCAGGTAGGCGTACAGATCTGCGCGGCAGCCAAGGTTATACTGAACTTCGTGTACCAGAGGATCCGACAATTCAAACCATGCTGCAAGAGGTTCTTCAGACTATTATGAATAACTGCAACGAGCCCTCTAGGAACGTCCAACACAACAACGCACAACATGCTGTTCTGTTTGAGGCCATCAGTTTGGCCATCCACATCGATACTAGCTCGCCGTTGGTGAACACCGCTGCAGTACTCCTCGCAAGATTCATCAGCTCCAAGGAAACAAATGTCCGCTACCTTGGGCTGGACACCATGGCACATCTCGCTGCGCGGACAGAAAACCTTGAGGCTATCAAGAGACACCAGGGCACGATCATCCTTTCCCTGCGCGACAAGGATATTTCGGTCCGACGGCGCGCGCTTGACCTCCTCTATAGCATGTGCGACACGGACAACTCGGAGCTGATCGTCGGCGAGCTCCTACGGTATCTGAAGGTCGCGGATTACGGTCTCCGAGAAGAGATGGTTCTCAAGATTGCGATATTAACGGAGAAATACGCGAACACGTACAAGTGGTATGTCGACACGATCTTAGAGCTGCTTAGCGCCGCCGGAGATCATGTTGGCGAGGAGGTATGGTACCGTGTCGTTCAAATTGTAACGAACACGGAAGACCTCCAGGCCTACGCTGCTAAAGTCGTGTTCGAATACTTGAAGTCGCCGTCATCACATGAGAGCTTGGTCAAAGTTGGTGGTAAGTGTGCCTTTCATAGGTCAATTTGCGAGGCTAATAGTCCGCCAGGTTACATTTTAGGGGAGTATGGACATCTTATTGCGAACGAGGCTGGGTATAGTCCCATCGAGCAGTTCCAAGTTCTCCACTCCAAATCACAATTTTGCATGGCTCCGACCCGTGCCCTCCTCCTCTCGACCTACATCAAGTGGGTAAACGTCTTCCCTGAAATCAAAGCCCAACTTGTGAACGTGTTCGAGCGCTATCGACATGTCCTTGATGTCGAGCTTCAGCAACGCGCTTGCGAGTTCTATGCCTTATCACTCCGGCCCGAGGAAGACGAATTGTTGCAAAACGTTTGTGAAGAGATCCCCCCATTCCCTCCACGAGAAAGCGCCCTCATTGGCCGCCTGAATAAGAAGCACGGGGATACGGAAGACAAACGGACATGGACACTTGGCGGCAAGGATGCTTCCTTGGATCGTCAATTGACTCGCAAGTCAACTATGAAGCTGGAAGTTAACGGCAAACCCCCCGCTTCTTCTGGCGATATTTCTGCAGATATCACTAGCTCTCTGCTTGGACTGGACATGACCTCCTCCCCAACCAACGGACAAGCATCCCAGTCTCTCCCCGATCCATCCACCGCGCTTGCCGCGAAGGGTATTCCCCATCTTACCGCTGGCCCGAACATCGACCGGTGGTTTGACAAGCTGCTTTACAGCGCGGAGGGTGTGTTGTACGAAGACGTGCAGATCCAGATCGGCGTCAAGTCGCGGTACCAGGGCCCCCTCGGGCAGGTTGCAGTCTACGTCGGAAATAAAATGTCCGCCCCGCTCACCTCATTCACCACGACCGTCCACTCCGAGCAGCCCGAAGCGCTCACCGCGTCGTTTGTCAAGATCGCGCAGAGCACGCTCGCCCCGCGCACGCAGATCCAGCAGGTTGTGCAGGTCGAGTGCAAGAAGGCGTTCAAGGCGCCGCCCATCCTCGTCGTCTCCTTCCTCGCCGGCGCACACCAGACGATCGCGGTCCGGCTTCCGGTCGTCGTCACCAAGTTCCTGGAGGGCGTCAAGCTGGGCTCGTCGGACTTCTTCGAGCGCTGGAAGCTCATTGGCGGGCCCCCGCGCGAGGCGCAGAGCATCTTCCCCATCTCCCTCGACGCCACGGGCCACATCGACACCACAAAGCAACGCCAGGTCGTTTCTGGGTACGGCTTCCAGGTCCTCGAGGGGATCGACCCTAACCCGAGCAACGTGGTCGGCGCTGGCATTCTCCACACTTCGGAGGACGGGAAGGTGGGGTGTCTGTTGCGCCTGGAGCCGAACAGGGAAGCCAAGGTGGGTTTCGATGCGCCGTTTTCCGCGTTTCGGCTTATTCAATACAATGCTACAGCTCTCCCGCATCACGATACGGAGCACATCGGAGGATGTCGCCAGCGAAGCACAGAAGCTCCTGCAGAAGCCTTTGACGGCGGAAACTCATGGGCTAGGAGAGAAGCGGGGTAGTTGATCTGGCGACGTTTCTTTGGTGTCGTAGCGTGCTGTAGCATGGACTGATATATCTACTGGATGTGTACAACGTACAAAACACTGACGACTTAATGCATATAATACACTCGGAAGCAGTGCAGAGAGCAACAGAAGCAACAACAACAATATTAGCGGCAGTCTATCCTCCGGAAGTCCGTCCTTGACCTCCACCCTTCCGGGGTTCCAAGATACAGTACGTTACGATACGGGTTCCATACAGAGCGTCGCCGCGCTACACTCGCCCCCGCTCACAGCCGCCGCGGCAAGATCGAGCGGAGAAAGTTCCGGCGGCGCTTCCCCGCGTCGTCCGCGCCGTCGATCGACGAGTCCGACAGCGGCGACAGCAGCGGCGCGGGCACGGACTTGCGCGCGAGCGGCGAGTCCGTCGACGTCGAGCGCGCGTGGGGCACGGCTTGCGCGCGCTTCGCCCGGCTGCGGCCCTCGTACACGTCCCCCGACGCCGACGCGGGCGGGTCCGGCAGCGGCGACGGCGACGGCAGCGGGAGCGGCATGGGCGGGTGCCGCGGCGAGCGGGGCGAGGTTGAGTTCGAGCCTGTGGGCTGGCGCGTGCTAGGGGGTGCACCGTCGGCCTCTGACCAGTCTGGGCTCGACGGCGCGGTGGACGGGCGCCCAGCCTTGGTGCGGGCGCGCTTGGTGGGGGACGACGCGAGCGAGATCTTGCGCTCGCGGGTGGGGAGGCGCCAGGGGGACGAGGGGGAGACGGGGAGGGGGCTCACAGGGAGCGGGGGGACGCGGACGCGGATGGCGGGCTCGGAGTGCTGGCGCCGCGGCTTGGCGGCGAGCTTGCTGACGCGGAAGAGCGCCTGCTCCTCGACTTCCATGCAACGCGCAGAGAACTCGGCGAAGAACTTGTCCTCAGGGGCGATGGGCCTTGATGGCGATTGGAGGTTTTGTGTTCTGGAGTAGCGCACAACGACCGAGGTGATCACGGCAAGGTGTCTAGGGATGTCGAGAAGATGGGGAAGCATGGGTATGGCTTCTCGATGGAGCACAGGGGCGTTGAGGCTGCGCTGCCGAAGGGCGTGCATGATTCGTAACCGCTCGTGTTTGTCAGAGGTCGACGGCGTGGAAGGCGCCTTGCTTCCGGGCTCTGGCGTCGAGACGATAATGATGTAGTCGATCATGGCCTGTAGGCTGTCGGTTAGGAAGTCCTTGACGCCTCTCATGAAATCTTCCTTCTGCACGTTCTGGGGAAGATGAGCCGCACGCCCTCGTAAAATTTATGGGAAGATAACTTACTGGGTTGAGATTCGCCAGGCTTTGTATTACCTTCGCGATCAAGGTCAAACTGCGTTGAACGGCTACGTCTGGCAAGCCTGAGAACGAAAAATCGTCAGCATTGAGTGCTAGTGCTCTGAAACGTCGAAGTGTACCTGGAAGAAGTCCGAACAGATGGGGATGCAGAATCGCAGGCACGATGAAGCGCAAGAAGCAAAAGGCCGAGACGCTCTGCCACGGCAACTCTCTGCTGTTGTCGTCTTTAAGCCGGTACCGGCTCTCAACAAGCAGCCGAATGTGCTCGAACAGCTTCCGCATCTCACTGTGCACAGTTTAGCCACCCAGACGGGTTCACACAAACTGAACTATACGCACGGTGGACACTGTCTCCTCGCGTCGTATATGCGGACCCAGAACTCCTGGCACCAGTACACCAAGAGCTCCACGTTCTTCTCGACCGCGCGCCCCGTCTTGCCGATCCGGACGGGGTCGACCTCGATCGCGACCTTCTCAGAGCAGAGGCGCCGGATTGATGGGCCGACGCTTGCTTCTAGGAAGGCCATGCCGTACCACGACATGTACAGTTCGACAGTCTTCGTGAACACGGTGTTACCGCGGCTGCGGGGGCGGAGAGGCGCGTTAGATCTTAGGGGGCCTGGTTGCCACGAGAGCTATCTGGACTCACAACAACGTGTTGTGCGCTAAACATAGGCGCGTAAATGAGCGAGCGAAACCACCTCGAGCAGACCGGTGCGCACTCACAGGTGAGCGTGCCGTCCACCTCCCGGTCCGCCAGCGCCATGATGTCCTCCAACAAGATGTTCTTCGCGATCGCGACGGACATGATGTTGTGGTTCACGTTCTTCATCTTGAGGCGCGTCTCCAACTCTCGCATCCACTCGAGATGGTTACGAGAGTGCAGCGTCTGTCCACCCGCAGATGAGGAACCCCGCGGCCTGGCAGATCGTTGCGATAACGTACCTTCAGCAGCTTAGCGTAAGACCCGTACGGCAGGATGATCTCCCTATAGTCCATGAGCACCGCGCCTCCCACAATCAAGCAAGAAAAAAAGGCAGAGCTCGAACCCGCAAAACACTCACTCGTCAACCCGGATCTTGAGGCGCATCTCGCCCGCCTGCGTGCTCGCCGGCTGGCCCGCGTGCAAGACCGGGAACCAGCCCTCGACCGCGTCGCCCCTGCGGAAGTTGACGAGCACGACGAGCACGCTCCCGACGACCGCGGGGCGGCTCAGCCGCTTCTCGCGGCACACGACGAGCTCGAGCTTCTCGAACGGCGGCAGGTCCGGCAGCACGAACCGCTCGTGCCAGTCCGGCGAGCCGATCCCCTTCTTCACCGTCGTCCGCCCCGCGAGCGTCCCGTTCACGAACAGCTCGCAGTACACGTCCATGTCGATCGCGTCCCCGTCCCCGCGCGCCTCGCCGTCGCCCCCGCCGCCGCCTCCGCCCACACCGAGCGCGCCGCCCGAGCCCCCCGCGCCGCCCCCGCCCGCGCCGGGCGCGCCCCCGAGG